>JAVSBV010032167.1:0-11602 GCA_033117975.1 Parotocinclus spilosoma | reverse complement strand
CGGTACTTTAGGATTTGGTCCGAATAAGCAGCTGGTCCCATTAACCGGTGGTCCAATTAACCAGAATCGACTGTATATACTAATTGACCAAAAAAAACACACCCATTGTTGAATTGCTGCATCTGTCTCAGGCAGATATGTAAAGGAAAACAAGTGTGGTCTGATTCGACTTGGACTTGCCGCAATACTTTGCCAGCTGCCATGTAAAAAGGTTCTCAGGGGATACTTTTGGGTATTGTACCTCTCTGTGAAATGTTGTTTTACGGCATTTGACTCAGTTGACAGACTTTGAGAGTTAACGCACTGGACTAAATGAAGCCGGATGGACGCTTCAACAAACTGTCCGCCATCTTCTAACAGATTCCAGACAGTCCAGACGGACCCAGCAGAAAGGACTGTTTGATCTGCCGACAAGCATGAGCAGAGTTCACCATCCAGTCACAAGTTGCATTTTCATGACACGCCCCTGTTTCTGCCTGGACCATTTCCAGGAGTTTAGCAGAAGGCCATTTCTCGTCACACCGCCCATTACGTGTCCTGCAACTGGTAGCCAAGCACCGTCGCCTTTGTTTCCAGTCGTGTCCTAAATGAGAAACCTGGACAGATCCTGTTTGGGATCCACCAACAGTCTGCTTCGAGTATGGAGGCCATTGTTGGGCTTGAGCAAGGCCCTTAACCCTAAAATCCTCCCATAATTAGCATTAAACATTGCTGATTCATTTGAAACTCGTTCTGGAAACTGGCTTTTGGATTGTGTACTACTGCTATGGGAATATCAGACTTTAATAGAAGTGGTTTCTAGATCTGACCTCCAAATTAACTGCTGATCTTAAAGCTTCCCATACTCTAGCAACCATTCCCATAATCTTGATTCACTGGGCAATGGTTTGATAAATGTCATTGCCTCTAGACTATTCTGGCAAATAATATATCCAGCTATCCATGTGGAATTTTTAGTACAAGTTACTACAAACTTGTTTGACTAGATAAATTAGTTTTATACTTACATTTATTATCCGAGCCTCCCCGGGAGGGTAGGTCCCTTTTTAAGTCTTGGTCCTACCACAGTTTCATTTTTACAAAGTTTAGTTTTTCCTTTCCACTGTGCCCCTTTGGTTTGTTCAATTTAGGATTGACCATAGACGTTCACCTAATACTGTAAAGTTGTAAAATCTCCTATACAAAAAGTGCTTCATGAATAAACTTGATTTGAATGTTAACGTAATGTACAGTAAATGTAAAAGTTTTCCACACAGTCCAAATTAAAATCTGATCAAACAAACATTCATTTATCATTTAGTCATCATTTTCTATACCTGAATAGTTAAAGGCAGGGTGGGGGGGGGACAGGGCCTATACGGCAGTTCTGTGAAACAGGGCGTCGACCAATATGGACATTAAATGGACTTGGTGCTAAGTTTTAATAACCTATAATAAATCTTTGTATACTTTATAAAACAGAAACTAGAGCGGAAAACACGACTGAATCTCTGTTTTCTGTCAGCAGGAATCCCAAGTGTTCACTTACTAGATTTCTGTCATTCAGACATGAATAGGGTTGATTTAAAACTTTTCCTATTATAATTTTAAAGACTTTGAACGGATGAACGTTACACTGCACATACTCTACCGGTACACTTAAGAACTCCGTTCCTTTGGGGGCAGCAGAGTGGCTCGGTGGGTAGCACCGCTGCATCACAGCAAGAAGGTCCCGGGTTCAATTCCAGGGTGGAGCGGCCTGGGTCTTTTCTGTGTGGAGTCTGCATGTCCTTCCCGTGTCTGCGTGGGTTTACTCCGGGTACTCCGGTTTCCTCCCACAGTCCAAAGACATGCGTTAGGTTAACTGCACTGTGTGCGTGTGCCCTACGATACATTGGCGCACCGTCTAGGGTTGTTCCTGCCCTTGCGCCCAGAGTCACTGGATGGGCACCAGCTGAGCCCATGTGGATTGAGCGGAGGATAATGAATGTGTGAAGTCTTTCTTTATCATTTTTCCCTGCATTAATACAGTAGACTGCTCATTTACACATCCCCCAACCTGTGACAAGAGCGTTAAGTATTTAATTATTTCCAATATGGCATGCCTTATTATACAAATATAATATATGGTACCCATAAATCAATAGGTGCAAATCACACCTTGGGCTTTCCTAACGTCTTCGTCATGGTCTCGGGTGTCTGGGCGTCGTTCGTGTGAATAATCTATTAATACTGGGCATGAACATTATCTCGTTGGGGCTTACTGCACTTCCTAAGCCCTATTTTGAAGCAAGCAAGTCAGGTTGCCAAGCGGTTACGCGAGAACAGGAACAGGAAAGGACAGATGGAAGGATGATGAAGAGGTGAAGAGTTCACAGGACACAAACAGGAGTTACGCTATGAGAAGCGGACCAGATAGGTTGGCCATGGGTGAGCGCGTGCAGAAAGGGTCGACTGGTAGGTGTTGAGTGATATGCTGACAAATGTAACCGGAGCTTAGGAAAGCAGCAGGCCCAAAGCACCCCACGACAATAAATATCTCTGCTAAGCAAAGGTGACCGGAGCTCCAAAAGACTGGCTTCAGTGACCCATGCGTTCCCTCACTTACGCTCACAGGCCACTTCATTAGGTACTCCGCCTTGTCTTTATACTCACTGTCTATTTTATGGGTTCGACTTACCACATAGATGACCTTCGTAGACCTGCATATAAAGTCCACCTGATTTTCTGCACACTTTGTTCATGCACTCTCTTCTCTAATGGTCAGGACCACCACAGAGCAGGTATTTGGTTGTGGACCTTTCTCAGCACTGGGGACACTGTTCACCATGACAATAGGCATGTCATAAAGTGCTCCGGCTGTTTTTTTCTGTTCAGTGCATACTGAATAATTCAGGAAAATGTAGTTTTAAATGCCAGTCCTTTATTCACCTCTAGGGGGAGCTATTGTTGTGTTCAATGTCCAGTTCCTTAAAAGAAAACGTGCACAGGTTTGTTTTTCAGTTGGTGTGTGTATTGTCCCATACTTACAAGACGCTTTCTATCTTTTTATATTTTACACACACTACTGCTACTGTAATAATGAATTCATTCGTACCCACTTTACCAGTTTAGTTGTGGTGACACGGGGTTCAACCAGCAGCACAGGGAGCAGGACAGGAGTTTAACTTTAGACAGGGATCACAGTTACACTAGGAAAGTTTTTGGTGACATAACACAGGTTTTTGGAAAGAGGAAAACAGGACTACGAGCATTAAAATCACGTAGACGTAGGGAGAACATGCAAACTCTACACCTGTGGAGTCCGGGCTGGGAATAGAACCAGGGTTTTCCGGAGCTGTAAGGCAACACCATGTAACCCCCATGCTGCCTTTTCATTCAAACAATATAATGTAGTAGTATATTATTCTAATAATAGTTACTATTATAATAATAGTAATTAATATCAATGATGTTCATTGTATTTTTTATTGTGTATAACTAAACAGTATTTATTAAACACATTCATATTTTATTACTATTAGTCGTAGTAGTATTTTTTGTATTGTAGTAGTGACAGTAGCAGCATTAGGCCAGACTTTTTTTAATTGCTTGTTCCTTGGATGTCCCTTAAAAAAACTACTGAGGAGGGAGGAAAAAAAATAAAAGATAAATCTTTATTTTTCAGCACTTTTCAATTTCTCGAGGATTATGTGGAAGGAGGAAGAAATACAAATCAAATGTATTTCATCTACAATGAAATTAAAGTGAATGTGGAAAAAATGTAATATACAGAACAATACCGGTGGCTTTCCAGCGGAGGGCAGAAAAAGCTAAAAATATATATATATTTTTAATTTCAACCATTAGTACTGTGGTGGATCCGCGACATACCAAACAAATAGATATATTTTTTTGTATTCTTCAAATATGATCGTCAGCGGATCCGTGAAACAAGCAATAAAAAAAGTCTGGCCTTAAGACAGATAATCTTAATGATATTTTATGAGTAGTAGTTTTATAATTATTTCATTTTCTAAATTTCTAATTAACAGCAGTAGTAGAAGCATTACCATTAACATAGTGGTTATTATTAGAAGTATATTATTTTTAGTAAAATATTCTTATGGGAGTTCTGGGAGCAGGCAAGTATGGATGTGGAACACTGTTGGGTACGGGTCACCTTTAGACTGCCAGGGAATGGTTCCTTTGTTTATCCTTCTCCAACTCTGGCCAAGCCATTTGTACCAGCATTACTCCTGTCCTGGACTGGCCTGGGAGGCACTGCCAGGACACCAATATGAATAATAGCAGTGGTGGGTTACTACTGACATTAATATGATTTTACTTATTAGTATAGAATTATTACAATAGTAAGTACAGAATTAATGGTGTTGCTATTATTAGTAGTATTATAATTATTGTAGCATCAGCAGTACTAGTGATATTTATATTATAGTGGTTAATATTAATAGTATTCTAATTACAGTTAGTTACACAAGTGACTATTTTTTTATCTCTACAGTAGAAGCAGCAGCAAAAGATGGAGTAGAATTCACATTTTTAGAAGTACTATTACGTCTTTACTAGTACTAGAATTGCAATTATTGTAGTCAAAGCAGGACCCGTAGTAGTAGTATTAATATTATCTTGTTTTGTTAGTAGTGTTCTAATTAATTACTGGAGTAGTAGTATGAGGAGTAGTAATATTTACATAAATTATGTTATTGCTATTAGTAGTGGAATTATAATTATTGTAGTAATAGCCAAATACGTATTCAAAGTAGTAATTTTAGTAATATTATAAATAATATAATAGAAGTATTAAACATGTAGTTGTTGTTTTTAGTATTAGTAACAGTTAAATACTTATATTCATTACTAGTAGGCTGATCATTTTTATGGTACGAGCAGCATCAGTACTAATAGTGGAAGTATTATTAATATTATACAGCTTTTTAGTACTATTATAATTTTAGCAGGAAAAGCAGTTGCATAACTCATTATATTGTTATAATAATAATAATAATATTGTTTTTATAATTGTTGTCGAAGTACTCATAGTTAGTTCTCATTATATTATTCGTAGTATTATAATATTATTATTATTATTATTATTATTATCGTATTGGTATTATATAATTCATTCTATTGTCATTCATATAGCAGTAGTATGTATTAGTTTATAATTAGAAGTTTATTTTTATTACTACTTGATTATTATTAGTAACTTTACTAGTATTGAAGACTAGTAGTGGTTAAATAGGTTTATTTTAATTACTAGTAAAATTACAATTATTATAGTACAAGCAGCGGTAAGAATAGTAGAAGTATTATTAATATTATGTATGCCATTATTAGTACTAAATATTTTATTAAGGGGTAGCACTTATATAAATAATTATATTGTTAATGTTATTTGAAGTAGTTTTACAATTATTGTTGTAGTAGTACTCATCAATATCTTACATTCTATTATAATTGATTGTTGTAGTATTGGTTGCATAAATAATTATATTGTTGTTAGTATTATTTATTAGTAGTAATAATTAGTCATTTTATAACTACTAGTTTATTTTCCTTACTAGCAGAATTACAATTATTCTATTGCAAGCAGCAGTAATAACAGTAGACGTAGTGTTAATATGATTTTAAGTATTATTCATATTATTATCATTGAAATAGGAGTGCTAGTGACATAAGTAATTATTGTATTATTGTTATTAGTAGTGTATTAGTAGTATTCATATTAATTTTTTATTAATATATGAATTATTGTAGTCGTCATACACACACACACACACACACACACACACACACACACACACATATATATATATATATATATATATATATATGTGTGTGTGTGTGTGTGTGTGTGTGTGTGTGTGTGTGTGTATGACGACTACAATAATTCATATATTAATAAAAAATTAATATGAATACTACTAATACACTACTAATAACAATAATACAATAATTACTTATGTCACTAGCACTCCTATTTCAATGATAATAATATGAATAATACTTAAAATCATATTAACACTACGTCTACTGTTATTACTGCTGCTTGCAATAGAATAATTGTAATTCTGCTAGTAAGGAAAATAAACTAGTAGTTATAAAATGACTAATTATTACTACTAATAAATAATACTAACAACAATATAATTATTTATGCAACCAATACTACAACAATCAATTATAATAGAATGTAAGATATTGATGAGTACTACTACAACAATAATTGTAAAACTACTTCAAATAACATTAACAATATAATTATTTATATAAGTGCTACCCCTTAATAAAATATTTAGTACTAATAATGGCATACATAATATTAATAATACTTCTACTATTCTTACCGCTGCTTGTACTATAATAATTGTAATTTTACTAGTAATTAAAATAAACCTATTTAACCACTACTAGTCTTCAATACTAGTAAAGTTACTAATAATAATCAAGTAGTAATAAAAATAAACTTCTAATTATAAACTAATACATACTACTGCTATATGAATGACAATAGAATGAATTATATAATACCAATACGATAATAATAATAATAATAATAATAATATTATAATACTACGAATAATATAATGAGAACTAACTATGAGTACTTCGACAACAATTATAAAAACAATATTATTATTATTATTATAACAATATAATGAGTTATGCAACTGCTTTTCCTGCTAAAATTATAATAGTACTAAAAAGCTGTATAATATTAATAATACTTCCACTATTAGTACTGATGCTGCTCGTACCATAAAAATGATCAGCCTACTAGTAATGAATATAAGTATTTAACTGTTACTAATACTAAAAACAACAACTACATGTTTAATACTTCTATTATATTATTTATAATATTACTAAAATTACTACTTTGAATACGTATTTGGCTATTACTACAATAATTATAATTCCACTACTAATAGCAATAACATAATTTATGTAAATATTACTACTCCTCATACTACTACTCCAGTAATTAATTAGAACACTACTAACAAAACAAGATAATATTAATACTACTACTACGGGTCCTGCTTTGACTACAATAATTGCAATTCTAGTACTAGTAAAGACGTAATAGTACTTCTAAAAATGTGAATTCTACTCCATCTTTTGCTGCTGCTTCTACTGTAGAGATAAAAAAATAGTCACTTGTGTAACTAACTGTAATTAGAATACTATTAATATTAACCACTATAATATAAATATCACTAGTACTGCTGATGCTACAATAATTATAATACTACTAATAATAGCAACACCATTAATTCTGTACTTACTATTGTAATAATTCTATACTAATAAGTAAAATCATATTAATGTCAGTAGTAACCCACCACTGCTATTATTCATATTGGTGTCCTGGCAGTGCCTCCCAGGCCAGTCCAGGACAGGAGTAATGCTGGTACAAATGGCTTGGCCAGAGTTGGAGAAGGATAAACAAAGGAACCATTCCCTGGCAGTCTAAAGGTGACCCGTACCCAACAGTGTTCCACATCCATACTTGCCTGCTCCCAGAACTCCCATAAGAATATTTTACTAAAAATAATATACTTCTAATAATAACCACTATGTTAATGGTAATGCTTCTACTACTGCTGTTAATTAGAAATTTAGAAAATGAAATAATTATAAAACTACTACTCATAAAATATCATTAAGATTATCTGTCTTAAGGCCAGACTTTTTTTATTGCTTGTTTCACGGATCCGCTGACGATCATATTTGAAGAATACAAAAAAATATATCTATTTGTTTGGTATGTCGCGGATCCACCACAGTACTAATGGTTGAAATTAAAAATATATATATATTTTTAGCTTTTTCTGCCCTCCGCTGGAAAGCCACCGGTATTGTTCTGTATATTACATTTTTTCCACATTCACTTTAATTTCATTGTAGATGAAATACATTTGATTTGTATTTCTTCCTCCTTCCACATAATCCTCGAGAAATTGAAAAGTGCTGAAAAATAAAGATTTATCTTTTATTTTTTTTCCTCCCTCCTCAGTAGTTTTTTTAAGGGACATCCAAGGAACAAGCAATTAAAAAAAGTCTGGCCTAATGCTGCTACTGTCACTACTACAATACAAAAAATACTACTACGACTAATAGTAATAAAATATGAATGTGTTTAATAAATACTGTTTAGTTATACACAATAAAAAATACAATGAACATCATTGATATTAATTACTATTATTATAATAGTAACTATTATTAGAATAATATACTACTACATTATATTGTTTGAATGAAAAGGCAGCATGGGGGTTACATGGTGTTGCCTTACAGCTCCGGAAAACCCTGGTTCTATTCCCAGCCCGGACTCCACAGGTGTAGAGTTTGCATGTTCTCCCTACGTCTACGTGATTTTAATGCTCGTAGTCCTGTTTTCCTCTTTCCAAAAACCTGTGTTATGTCACCAAAAACTTTCCTAGTGTAACTGTGATCCCTGTCTAAAGTTAAACTCCTGTCCTGCTCCCTGTGCTGCTGGTTGAACCCCGTGTCACCACAACTAAACTGGTAAAGTGGGTACGAATGAATTCATTATTACAGTAGCAGTAGTGTGTGTAAAATATAAAAAGATAGAAAGCGTCTTGTAAGTATGGGACAATACACACACCAACTGAAAAACAAACCTGTGCACGTTTTCTTTTAAGGAACTGGACATTGAACACAACAATAGCTCCCCCTAGAGGTGAATAAAGGACTGGCATTTAAAACTACATTTTCCTGAATTATTCAGTATGCACTGAACAGAAAAAAACAGCCGGAGCACTTTATGACATGCCTATTGTCATGGTGAACAGTGTCCCCAGTGCTGAGAAAGGTCCACAACCAAATACCTGCTCTGTGGTGGTCCTGACCATTAGAGAAGAGAGTGCATGAACAAAGTGTGCAGAAAATCAGGTGGACTTTATATGCAGGTCTACGAAGGTCATCTATGTGGTAAGTCGAACCCATAAAATAGACAGTGAGTATAAAGACAAGGCGGAGTACCTAATGAAGTGGCCTGTGAGCGTAAGTGAGGGAACGCATGGGTCACTGAAGCCAGTCTTTTGGAGCTCCGGTCACCTTTGCTTAGCAGAGATATTTATTGTCGTGGGGTGCTTTGGGCCTGCTGCTTTCCTAAGCTCCGGTTACATTTGTCAGCATATCACTCAACACCTACCAGTCGACCCTTTCTGCACGCGCTCACCCATGGCCAACCTATCTGGTCCGCTTCTCATAGCGTAACTCCTGTTTGTGTCCTGTGAACTCTTCACCTCTTCATCATCCTTCCATCTGTCCTTTCCTGTTCCTGTTCTCGCGTAACCGCTTGGCAACCTGACTTGCTTGCTTCAAAATAGGGCTTAGGAAGTGCAGTAAGCCCCAACGAGATAATGTTCATGCCCAGTATTAATAGATTATTCACACGAACGACGCCCAGACACCCGAGACCATGACGAAGACGTTAGGAAAGCCCAAGGTGTGATTTGCACCTATTGATTTATGGGTACCATATATTATATTTGTATAATAAGGCATGCCATATTGGAAATAATTAAATACTTAACGCTCTTGTCACAGGTTGGGGGATGTGTAAATGAGCAGTCTACTGTATTAATGCAGGGAAAAATGATAAAGAAAGACTTCACACATTCATTATCCTCCGCTCAATCCACATGGGCTCAGCTGGTGCCCATCCAGTGACTCTGGGCGCAAGGGCAGGAACAACCCTAGACGGTGCGCCAATGTATCGTAGGGCACACGCACACAGTGCAGTTAACCTAACGCATGTCTTTGGACTGTGGGAGGAAACCGGAGTACCCGGAGTAAACCCACGCAGACACGGGAAGGACATGCAGACTCCACACAGAAAAGACCCAGGCCGCTCCACCCTGGAATTGAACCCGGGACCTTCTTGCTGTGATGCAGCGGTGCTACCCACCGAGCCACTCTGCTGCCCCCAAAGGAACGGAGTTCTTAAGTGTACCGGTAGAGTATGTGCAGTGTAACGTTCATCCGTTCAAAGTCTTTAAAATTATAATAGGAAAAGTTTTAAATCAACCCTATTCATGTCTGAATGACAGAAATCTAGTAAGTGAACACTTGGGATTCCTGCTGACAGAAAACAGAGATTCAGTCGTGTTTTCCGCTCTAGTTTCTGTTTTATAAAGTATACAAAGATTTATTATAGGTTATTAAAACTTAGCACCAAGTCCATTTAATGTCCATATTGGTCGACGCCCTGTTTCACAGAACTGCCGTATAGGCCCTGTCCCCCCCCCACCCTGCCTTTAACTATTCAGGTATAGAAAATGATGACTAAATGATAAATGAATGTTTGTTTGATCAGATTTTAATTTGGACTGTGTGGAAAACTTTTACATTTACTGTACATTACGTTAACATTCAAATCAAGTTTATTCATGAAGCACTTTTTGTATAGGAGATTTTACAACTTTACAGTATTAGGTGAACGTCTATGGTCAATCCTAAATTGAACAAACCAAAGGGGCACAGTGGAAAGGAAAAACTAAACTTTGTAAAAATGAAACTGTGGTAGGACCAAGACTTAAAAAGGGACCTACCCTCCCGGGGAGGCTCGGATAATAAATGTAAGTATAAAACTAATTTATCTAGTCAAACAAGTTTGTAGTAACTTGTACTAAAAATTCCACATGGATAGCTGGATATATTATTTGCCAGAATAGTCTAGAGGCAATGACATTTATCAAACCATTGCCCAGTGAATCAAGATTATGGGAATGGTTGCTAGAGTATGGGAAGCTTTAAGATCAGCAGTTAATTTGGAGGTCAGATCTAGAAACCACTTCTATTAAAGTCTGATATTCCCATAGCAGTAGTACACAATCCAAAAGCCAGTTTCCAGAACGAGTTTCAAATGAATCAGCAATGTTTAATGCTAATTATGGGAGGATTTTAGGGTTAAGGGCCTTGCTCAAGCCCAACAATGGCCTCCATACTCGAAGCAGACTGTTGGTGGATCCCAAACAGGATCTGTCCAGGTTTCTCATTTAGGACACGACTGGAAACAAAGGCGACGGTGCTTGGCTACCAGTTGCAGGACACGTAATGGGCGGTGTGACGAGAAATGGCCTTCTGCTAAACTCCTGGAAATGGTCCAGGCAGAAACAGGGGCGTGTCATGAAAATGCAACTTGTGACTGGATGGTGAACTCTGCTCATGCTTGTCGGCAGATCAAACAGTCCTTTCTGCTGGGTCCGTCTGGACTGTCTGGAATCTGTTAGAAGATGGCGGACAGTTTGTTGAAGCGTCCATCCGGCTTCATTTAGTCCAGTGCGTTAACTCTCAAAGTCTGTCAACTGAGTCAAATGCCGTAAAACAACATTTCACAGAGAGGTACAATACCCAAAAGTATCCCCTGAGAACCTTTTTACATGGCAGCTGGCAAAGTATTGCGGCAAGTCCAAGTCGAATCAGACCACACTTGTTTTCCTTTACATATCTGCCTGAGACAGATGCAGCAATTCAACAATGGGTGTGTTTTTTTTGGTCAATTAGTATATACAGTCGATTCTGGTTAATTGGACCACCGGTTAATGGGACCAGCTGCTTATTCGGACCAAATCCTAAAGTACCG
>JAVSBV010032156.1:0-11603 GCA_033117975.1 Parotocinclus spilosoma | reverse complement strand
ATCTATTCATACTTTTCTTTGCGCTTATTTATTTATATATTTACGTTAGTAAGTGCTTATGACGTAAGTGGAACTGTTTTTGAGCGCTATCTATCCGAATAGGGAAGTTCGCACCACGTGACACTATGTGCGCATGCGCAGAACAGCTCCGGGAGAGTGTGGCTGCTGTTTAGTTTAGTGAGGAAGGTCCGTAAACAGCAGATTAAATTCAGATCACGGCTTAATGACTGAATATAGACGCATTCGGACTACCGGAACCGTTTCGGGAATACGTCAACTTTTTGCAGGGACTCAGAAACCGGAGGATTTAGGACTGATTCTAGTTCTTGGAACCTTGTTTAGTTCCTGATCAAAAGAAGGTACTGTTCTGTGAACTGTGCAGCCTTCATGTGATCTCGGATTTATTGTGAATACGGATACACAAGCGCGGAGCCCTTAATCACCTAATATTTTGTACATTTTGTTTTATTTTTTCTACTTTTTTAAAATTATGGTTATAAAAAAGTATAGTTTTAGTGGTTATTGGTAATTAGCATGGATGAATTGACAAATACAATTTAAGATAAAATTACATCAATACATTTTAAGATCCTTAATTGTAATTATTTTACACATGACTATACATACTTTAAAAACAACCTTCTATCAAACCAGGTGGGAAAGTATTTGGGTATTATTCAGATAATATTCGGCTGCTTCCATTAAATAGACAAATTGCTGTTTTGCCTTAATTAACTATTTGTATTACATAATTGTTTCATTTTGAAAATACAGCTAACTTTTAGTTGACACTGTTTAGACCGTATATGCAAATAACTTGTTTTCAATCTGTGCCATTAGGTAATTGATCAATGATATGCAATTATCTCATTGTAATTACGAAGTAATTACGACAGAACTTGCAAAATTGTCAAATGTGCAAAAATCAGTGAAAAGTCATTGAAGAAAATTAAGACAAAAAAAAGGGTTTTCCAAAGGCGTAAGAAGAACAAGCTGTAAATAAAAAATCTGTCATTATGAATGAACAATAATTAAAACAGACTAATGTACAGTATATTTAAAAATCATGATTAAAAAGATAAGAAATTTACAATCAGTAGTTAAAACAGTTACTAATTATACAGTCAGTGATTAAAAGCAGTAAGCTATTAAAACAATAGGGAATTAAACAATTGAAAGCAGTGAGAAAATAATAGGATTATTGCATAATTCAAGATGGAGAAGTGGACCGATCAGGAGGTGCAGGCCTTGCTTAGCATTTATGCAGATGATGACATTCAAAGAGAATTTGAATCCACAACTCGCAATGCTAAAGTGTATCAGAAGATCTCTCTGAGGTTAGCAGATCTGGGTATCCAGCACAGTGCACAACGCTGCAGAGAGAAAATCAAGAAGATGAAGCAAGATTATAAAAGAATAAAGGATTATAATACCATGAGTGGATCAACCAGGAGAACCAGCAAGTGGTTTGAGTGTCTGGATGCCATTCTTGGACATAAGTCTGGATATTCAGGTGATTTAGAATCAAAGGATGTGATTATGGATGGAGTAAATGGAGTTAAAATCGATGTGGATGGAGAAACGTCATTTACAGAAGGTGAGTTGTGTTCACAATCGGACGTATGCCAGGTGTGTTATGTAGCCAGAGATTGTGGATATTCAGCACTTAACATCCTAAACCATGGACATTCATTTTGGTTGGTGTATTTTTGCTAGAAGGATTTCCACTAGATTTTGGAACTGGACTGTTGGGATGCTCTTCCAGTCTTTCACAACAGTAGGCACTGATGTGGAGTAATGCGCTATTGCAGTCAGAGTTGCTATTAATTCCAGGGTTGTTGAATGAGTGGTGGTCAAGGTTATGTGTAGGCCAAATGAGGTTTGTTCCACACTAAACTCAGCAAACTGCTTCTTTGTAACTCACTTTATGCATTGGGCATTTCCTTGCTGATATAGGAATGACTTTAATGTCTTTAAAAAAAACGTCTTTGACAAGCTTTTGATATTGATTTTTACTACAGTTTCTATGACATAGAATCGTGTTATTATGCTGATCACAAACTTTAGGGGATATTTCAAAATGAATACGAAGCGATTTAAAAAAAGCATTTGATCTTTTCTTAAAATTAAGCAACAACATTGAACAGCGCATACAAGTTCTACAATGCAAATGCAAAAACGACTTTTATTTAATTGGTGAAAATGCACTATATAAAAGGCTGAAAGTGCTGGAGTATCTGGAGCTGAACGTTCCCTGATCTTGAAAGTGCACATCCTGCAATTTCCCAGCCCTTGCAATGAATCTGCAACACAATTTACCTTAATGCTTGGATCCATAGGACGTCTTGAAGCTGGTCAAATACAGACGGTAGGTAAACAGCACTTGAAACATCCCAAAGTGTGATTATCAGACTGTGGAATAGATTTTAAGAGACTTGAACAGTACGAAAAATACTTGGGCCGAGTCGGCTATCTGCCACAACAGTAAGAGTTGACCACTACTTGATATTGTTGGCAAGAAGGAGCATGCGCAGGAATGCAACAGAGTTAAGGGGAAAGTTTCTTGCTGCCACTGGAAGAAGTATATGTACCCAGACCATACAAAATTAGCTCCATCGTAAATGCATTCAGTTATTTGCTAAACACCACAGAACCTGTAGAAGGTGGGCTGGTGAGCATTGTCATTTGACCAGTGATGAGTGGTCAACTGTCCTCTTTTCTAATTAATCACAGCTCAGTTTGCAGCCTGACATTTATCATGTCCTGATCTGGTGTGAACGAGGAACAGAGAATCCAGCTTATGTGAAAAATGGGACTACTTTGGTGATGGTGGAATCACGGTTTGAGCATCAGCAATGGTTGTCGTACCGAGCTCCACGTCATCAGAAATTGATAACTGACTGTTTTTAGATTCTGAGATGAGGTCCTGCACCCTATAGTGGTACTCTGTGATGATAATGTAAGGCCATGTGCATCTTGTCAACAACATGCTTCAGGAGGCAAGATTGAGGCAAGATGGACTAGTCTTTACATTCTCTAGACCTGAATCCCATTAAACATACTTGGGATGTACTGGGGAAGACGTCTGGCAAACCGTCCAATGCCTCCCACAACACTTCTTGAGCTGGAAGTTGCCCTAGAGCAAGAATGGCAGAGAATTCCACAAGAACTACTGGATAATCTAATCCTGTCCATGCCCCATCACTGTCAGTGTGTTTAGCCAGTCTTGGGTGATCATACACCCTACTGAACTTTCAATGTGTGGCACTATCATCCAGTTTGGCATGCTTCCGTTCACCCCCATGAATATATCACTTACTACTCAATCACAATAACTGAGTTTGCATCTCATTAGCGTGATTAAACAACTTTCTTTTGACTTTTCATTTGCTTTTCTGATGATCTTGTTTAATAAGATCAAATCAAATGCTTCTTTTTTAATCGTTCACATTCATTTTGAAGTATCCCCTAATTTTTGTATGCAGTGTAGTTCCAAAATGTGTATAAATGTTGTTTCTTTCTTCCATACCTCCAGCATTTGAATTTGAAACCGTGGTTAAAACTGTTTTAAGTGGTTAAAACTGCAGTGATGCTCTGTAGTGTCATATTGTACTGGGGGTGTGTGATATTGAGAAAAAAGATCTAGATATTTTCTGGGATTTCGTTGATAATGGCAATGAAACAATATATCGACAGTGTATATCTTAGGTCTGAAGTTTAAAAAAGTTGTTCCAGCCCATCTCTCTCATCCAGCTGAATTAGCACTGTAGTCTTTCATGATGTAACTGGTCAGCATTTGTTATGCCTTGCCATCTGTTGCATTTCTTGTTGCAACTCAGTTGTTTTTTTTTGCAGAATGAGTCTGCTAAGGCTTACTGAGTGTTTTTATGCTGGTACCTTGGCTGGTTGAGCTGGCTAGTTTTCTGTTGAGCTTTAATAGTAAACTATTTCAGAAAAAAAATGAGAAAAAATCTAGGAAATGACATTGTAGAATTTTTAAAGAATTTATATTGTAAATTATGGTGGAAAACAAATATTTGGCCAATAAAAAAAGTTCAACTTAATACTTTGTAACATAACCTTTGTTGGTCAAACATTTCAAGTCAAGTCTTCAACAGGTTTGCACACACTGTAGCTGGTATTTTAGATCATTCCTCCATGCAGATCTCCTCTAGAGCAGTGATGTTTTTAGGCTATTGCGGGGCAACACGGACTTTCAACTCCCTCAACAAATTTTCTATGGGGTTGAGGTGTGAAGACTGGCTAGACCACTCCAGGACCTTAAAATTCTTTTTATGGAGTCACTACTTCGTTGTCTGAGCGGTGTGTTTGGGATCATTATCATGCTGGATGCCACGTTCCATCATGCTCGAGCCACGTTCCATCTTCAATGCTCTCACTGATGGAAGGTTTTGGCTTAAAATCTCATGTTACATGGCCCTGTTTATTATTCCTTTAACACGGATCAGTCGTCCTGTATCCTTTGCAGAATAACAGCCCCAAAGCTTGATGTTTCCACCCCCATGCTTCACATTAGGTATGGTGTTCTTGAGATGCAACTCAGCATTCTTCTTCCTCCAAACACGACGAGATGAGTTTTTACCTAAAAGTTGTATTTTGGTTTCATCTGACCACATGATATTCTTCCAACCCTCTTCTGGATCATTCATATGGTTTCTGGCAAGCTTCAGAGAGCCCTGGACATGTACTGGCTTAAGCAGGGGGACACACCTGGTACTGCAGGATTTGAGTCCCTCGCGGCGTAGCGTGTTACTGATGGTGTGTTACTGTACTGTTAATTTTAAACTGTTATTGGTCCCAGCTTTCTTCAGGTCATTCAACAGGTCCCTCTGTGTAGTTCTGGGATTTTCAGCATCGCCATGATCATTTTGACCCCATGGGATGAGATCCCCAGATCGATTGAGATTATCAATTGTATGTCTTCCATTTTCTTACAGTTGCTCCCACAATTGATTTATTTACACCAACCTGCTTGCATATTGTAGATCCACTCTTCCCAGCCAAGTGCAGGTCTACAATTTTGTTCCTGCTGTCCTTTGACAGCTCTTTGGTCTTGGTCATGTTTGAGTTTGGAGCCTGACTGTTTGAGGCTGTGGACAGGTGTCTTTTATATAGATAACGACGTCAAACAGGTGCCATTAAAACAGGTAACGAGTGGAGAACAGAAGATCTCCTTAAAGAAGAAGGTACAGGTCTGTGGGAGCAAGACATCTTTCTTGTTTGTGGGTGACCAAATACTTATGTTCCACCATAATTTACAAATAAATTCTTGAAAAATCCTACAGAGTGTACCTATTATGAAAATGACAGACCTCTCTCATCTTTCTAAGTAGGAGAACTTGCATAATCAGTGGCTGACTAAATACTTTTTTGCCCCGCTGTATTATTTTAGATACATATCACACATATTGCTAATTGGTGCTGGCTTAAAAAATAATGATAGTCCTGTATAGTTTTATTGCCATACAAAAACAGTGATATTGCTCAATATTTGGTTAAATGAATCTACCATTGAAATGCTGTTTATTTATGAATATAGCATAATAAATCTGTTTAAATCTGTCAGATTGTGTGCTGAGGTTAGGCTGTGTTAATTTAGTTGAGATGTTAAACAGGGTGACATGGCAGTTATTTTCATTGATTTGTCTTTAATTGTATTTTGCAGATGAACATTACTCAGAGATAACACACCCCACAGAGCCCAACTATGACTCTCCTGCAATGTCCAGCAGTCCCATTGGCCATTTACCGCCTCCATCCCTCCTCAGAGGTACTGTACATGCAAACTTATTAGTACAATGTGTATGTGCTGTTTAATGTCCACATTACATACTGTTAAACAGGAGTTTAGCTGAAATGGACATTGACCGGCCATTGTGAGGGCCTCACAGTAGTTTAGGAAAGTCACACATAAGTGGCTTGAGTTAAACAAAAAAATATTAAAACTTAATATGAAATTATTTAGCACAGTACTGTACAATACAGTACCACTTATCTTTGTATCTTTGATCAAAATTTACCACTCTTGCCGATAAACGAAAGGAACATTACCATGTTGTTTTTTGCCTTTCAAGACTGATTCAGTCAGCAGGTGTTGCAAGGGTTCGCTTGTACTAGTTATCGCTTGTAGTAGTCATTTTTAAGACCTCAGATGGTAAAACAAACAGATGTTGATCAGACGATAAACTGTGCATACCTGTGTTGTGTTTATGCAAACTTAAGGTCTTTTCACACAGTCTGATATTTATGGGTGAGAATACGCACATGACGTTTTGGGAGTTTGTCAGAGTCTGAACCTGAAGGACTGCGATGCTGCGGAATATTTGCAGTACATTCTAATTTCTGCATTGTTAAGATGTGTTAAAACCAGGCTGATCAATCAGGCAAAATATAGGTTGAAGATTAGACTGAATGGTTTGGTAGTAGGGCTGTGTAATATGATGCTAATTTATCACCTGACTATAGAAACACGTATTTACATTTACATTTCCAGCGTTTAGCAGACGCCTTTATCCAGAGTGACTTACAACTGATAGAGTCTTACAATCCAAGCAATTGCGGGTTAAGGGCCTTGATCAAGGAACCAACTGTGTCAGCTTGGCAGAGGTGGGATTTGAACCCTGGACCTTCTGGTTCAGAGTCCAGTACCTTAACCACTAGGCTACCACAGTCCGTATATTGTTTAATATTACTCTCTATCATCTATATCAGTGTGTCACAAAAGAAACGGTGAACTGCAGTCTTTTTGTTGTTTGGATGACGCACTGGTAAGGCGGCACAAACAGACATAGAGGAGATTAGCCATAAACCGTGGTTAGATCAGTCTTATGTAACTACTTCTGTCCCGGTCACATAAACTTGTGTGTCACATGGCAGCTGTATAAACACAGCTACACATGAACAGCGCAGTGCTTTTAATAACTTGAATTCAAAATATACTTCATAAATGTAGTTCATATAGTGGGGAAAATATGCTGATTTTGCAAGTTTCTGTCATTTTTATCGTAGGTACACTTAAACTCTGAGAAACATAATAACAAAAATCCAAAAAATCACATTGTATAATTTTTAAAGAATTCATTTGCATTTTATTGCATGAAATAAGTATTTAATACAATAGAAAAATATAACTTAATATTTGGTTCAGAAGGCTTTTTTTGTAATTATTATGAGGGATGATTTTCATTATATCTGTATATCTGTGTATGTCTGTAGGTAAGAGGAAACGGGATGCAGATTTCATAGAGGTAATGCGGGAGATGGAGGAAGCAAATCTGGAGATGCTGAGACGGGAATATGAGCAACGTGAACGTTATTTACAGCTGTTGCTGGAGCACGATGCTCGAGAGGCTGCTGTTAGAGAGCGAGAGTTTGCTCTAAGACACGAGGAAGCGGCAGAGTCAAGACGTCAGCAAGAAGCTTTTCAGCAAGGATTTCTCTCCATTCTTGACCGGCTTGTCCAGGTACTGGATAAAAGAAATAATAGGACACCTCCACCGTCACCACCACTGGATTAGAGGACTTGTTTGTATTATATGTAATCTTAATAATTTGAGCACCAATTTTTTGTTTAATTCTACCATAATTTGATATTTTTCCCACAAATATTCTACGTTGCCCCTTAAGCCCATTTGGGGTACGTGTCATTCAAATATCACCGTCCAAACTACCATACAAATGAAAACAAGCAATCATTTTGCTTTCTGTTTAAGTTTCTGTTTTGGTTTGGGCAAGAATTTATATTTCAGTTCATCCCTGGTGTTTACTGTATAGGTTTGTTTTGAATCCCATTATTAGTGCTGTGCTAGAGCTTGTACATGGCATCCTATTATTATAATATATTGATATTAAAGTGTTGCCGCTTTGAATTGTGTACAGGATTTCTTCTGTGGACATGACTGGACATTTCATTAAATAATAACCAAGAGAATAATCAAGCAAACAAGCAAGCAACTGAAAATGTTTTTCCACAGCAGTGTTGCTGGAGTTTTTGAACACTGCATTCAGTCAATGTGCTCTCTATGAGAAACATCTACCATATTGCTTCACCTTGTAGATGGCAGCTTGTCTGTTGTTGTACAATTTGTGTTAGTCATTCTCTAATCCTTCATCAGTGCTCACACGAAGGATGCTGCCTACAAGATGCTGGTGTTTGGAGATTTTTTAGGTGGACTAGATCCAGTCCAGCAGTAACACTTAGGTGTTTACAAACTACAGCAGCACTCTTGTGTCTGGTCCACTAATATAAGCACAACCCACACTAACACACCACCACAACAAGTAGTACCTGATCTGGGCTGGTCCTGTGAGGGTCCTGACCATTAGAAAATAAACTGATAGATAGTGAGATAGTGAGTGTAGACACAAGGAGGTTTACCTAATGAATCTGTGTGTGTATTTTGGCAACAAACGTTTAAGGTGGGTTTAGTGCTAAAAGGATGGCCAAGAACCTGATGAACAGTGATTGTTGGGGGTCTTTTTTCGTGGGGCAGCCATGAGAACCTCATTAGGGTGGCATCAAGGACTACATGAAACATGAAGACATTTTAAATGAAAGTCTGTCTGCCTCTGCCAATAAACTAAAAATGGGTCATCACTAGATCTTGCATCCTTAGAATCTTTTCTGATTTCCTTAATCGGAAACATCTGCCCAGCTCAACACAAAATTGAGTTGAGACTGTTGTAGCCTAGCAGTTAAAGTACTGGATTATGGGCCACAAGATCCAGGGTGTGTGTTGCCGAAATGGCCACTGAAGCTGATAACGATGTTAAATAAAATAAAATAAATAAATAAATAAATAAATGAACAGTTTCCGGATAAGGCCATCTGCTAAATGACATAAATGTAAAATGGTTGCCTGAACCATCTCAATCCCCTGATTTAAAACCTGTGGGATGAGATAAAGAGGATAAATCTGGAGAGATTTTGTGAAAAGGAAGGATCTCAAATGCTCTTAGGTGTTATAGAAGACTAAATGCTGATTTATTGGAATAGGGAGATTGTACAACATATTAAATGCAGCAGTACCAGCACCTGAGGTTTTGTTAATAGTAGTTATTTATTTATAATGATTTTTTTTTTTATCAGACTAAGCTTACTTCAATTTTGTTTTTCTTTTTTTCAGTGTAATTTTAAGCAAATTCACTAGAAGATGAATGTTCATAATTTTTTGATTCACCTTTGTCAGGCATGCCAATAACTGGTTTACACTTGCTTATCCTGGTCTGGGTCAAAGGAAGGTTCTGTAGATTCAATGGATACATGCAGATTTCTGTAAAAACGCCACCCAACCTTCACAATGCATGCTCCATCTGGGATTTTATTCTAGTCCCCATGCTTGCTGTTTTAAGTAGTTTTCATTTACCATCAAGCTGTAATAGCTTCTACTACTCTTCTTCTTTGAGCTGCTTAATTAGGAGTCAGCACAGTAGATTTGATCTGCAGGTTAGACCTGCCTCAAGTTTTACACTGGCAAAATTCAAGAGACCTGTTAGCCGTCCTAAATGCCTATCATTAGAATGTGGGAGGAAAACCATATAGACAGAGTCTGAGCTGGCCACTAAAGCTAAGTCATACATTAATACACTATCATGCACAGGAATGTTTTGGTGCAGTGTATATGAAAATTCTGTCGAGACCCCACTGGGAGCTATCTAAGGCTAGTACTTGTGAACGATTAATGTAGATGTAATAGATGGTGACTAGATTATCTGTTGCTCTTCATTCGTCTGTTCATCAGAAGAAAAAGACCACCACTAGACCATAACTGAGCAGATGTAATTTGGTTGGTGGACCAGGAACGAGTGTATCAGGTACAGTGCTACTGGGTTTTACACTGTTTACACTTATTGTTCACTTTATTATTGATGCCTGCCCTCTTGGTACAGGCTTATTAGTGTTTCTAAAAAACAAAGAGATTCCAGATATATTCGGGGCTGACGTCAGTATGAACTATGGCAGTAACACAATCACAAACTGGTTAATCTGTTAAAATATGAACAGAATCTCACACAGTGAATCTTCCAGCACTACAGGCTTTAATCCTCCCAAAATTTGTTTCAGTTATATGAGAAACACTGTATTGTGCATGCCAACACGTGGAGCACTAAGCAACTGGATAGTAATACAACTGGAAAAAGTGCACGTGTTTAGTGGGTAAGGTGATAGTGTAATGCCAACAATGAGCTCAGAAGTTTAAATTCAGTTTTTTTTAGAGCAGATATGTATGGAAATAATGTACAGTAGGTTAGTGTCTGTTTGGGAAAACAGGTATTCTGGTGTGCTGCTGTATTAAAAGTTTATTCAGTATTTTGTTTTATATATTAAACCCACTCCTCCTGGTTGCAGGTGCTTCAGTGCCTATCCATAGAGAACACAGAACACATTGTCCTGCTAAGTGCATTGACAATTGACAGAGTAATACTTGATAAACCGGGTTCTCAAATGATACACAGCTCTGCAAATTAATACCCTTCCTTGCGCCTTATGTTTCGTCATGGTGTAAGGTTGTTTTTCGGTCAGTATCCAAAAACATATTAAAGAATAAAAGATCAACCACCTCAACTGTCTCTAACTTCATAAGTTACTTTGCTTTTCCCATGGGCTAAAATGTTGTGACTGTTGCACACTTCAGTAGAGTCACAGTTACTGTGGTGCAGTACGGTTGCAAAAACAGGAACTCATACAGTAACTGTGTAGTTCTCGTTTAAAAGAGTTCCGCAGCTCCAGTTCCTCTATAGGTGTCATGAAAAGATATACATTACTGTACAAAAGTCTTATTCAGTCTACATTATAATGTCAATGTATATCCTGATTATTGTTTATTTCAGTGTTTTAGTGGTCATTGCACTTTGTAGTTTACAATTACACATTGTAGTGAATCTGTTTCTCTACATACCCATTGCAGGGCACATGTGCATATACACACGCACATCTAAGAGGCACCAACTGACCAGGTGATAGCATTAACCACTGAACCACCATGCTGCCACCGTTAAAGCATATTTAAAAATAATTATTTTGGATTGCACAGTAGCTTTAATTCTAATGTTGTTAACATTTTCAGAGAGCCTCTTGGTTAGCCGCTCCTGTTAAACTTGACCACTCTTTAAGTGCCATGGAGGGAATGAATAGAAAAAGTAGTTAAGTAAATTAGTTAATAAGGAATGGGTTGGAATTTCAGTTTGGACCTTTTTCCAAAGCTTCACATAGCATCTGACCTATCTTGGCAAGGTATCCATGTATATACAGTAAAATATTCAGCCCTTTGCTCAAATCAAAAAAGTTGATTTTATTTCTCATTAATGTACGCTCAGTATTCTATCTTGAGAGAAAAAAAACAGACATGGAAATTTTTGTAATTTATTGAAAAAGGAAAACTAAAATATCACATGATCATAAGTATTCAGACCCTTTGCTGTGACATTCATATTTAACTCACAAGCTGTCCATTTCTTCTTATCCTTCTTGAGATGGTTCTACTCCGTCGTTGGAGTCCAACTGTGTTTAATTGAACTGATTTGAATTGATTAGGAAAGGTACACACCTGTCTATATAAGATCTCACAGCTCACAGTGCATGT
>JAVSBV010032145.1:0-11603 GCA_033117975.1 Parotocinclus spilosoma | reverse complement strand
GTACACACAACAGTATATATTTGATCACTTATTTTTTGACATTTTAGGGGAAGCTGAGCTTCCCTTGCAGTCTTAGATCAATTGCCACTAGTATGAAGATAAACAGATGGATTACAGTCTGTAGTTGTAGAATTACAAAGTGCTTCTATATGGTAAGTGGAACTGATAAAATGGATAATAAGGTTAGAAACAAGGTGATTGGTGAGTGTATATTTGTAGTGATTTCATGTCTGTTTTTGGGGGGTTGTTTGAAAGACAATGTGTACAAGATAGTGGTGTCTGATAAATATGCAATAAAAGTGCTCTGTATCACATCATGCACAGTGTCATGGCAAAGTCACTGCTATGATGAGAATAGCCCACCTAGGATGTTATGAGGAACCATGTATGATGGTCCCTATCCAATTATGAGCCGTAGAGAGAAACTTATAAAATTGCATAGCAACGGATGTGCTGCAGTCAGTAACTGTGCACCCCTAAAGTGTGCTTATATTATAGTATACTTGGTCAGTTAAAAAAGGTTTTGTGTACCTGATAAAAGGCAAGTGAGTGTATTTTATAGCTCATTCTCAAGTTACTGAGGATACAATAAAGTAAAGTGTGTTTATTTAGCAGGAAGGAGCAAACAGATGACACCAACATTGTGAAAGAGGTTGAACTACCTGCTGCCCGATCACTGAGTGGGATGACATCACAGGTACGTGTACTGCCACATATATATATATATATAA
This sequence comes from Parotocinclus spilosoma, assembly GCA_033117975.1. Lineage (NCBI taxonomy): Eukaryota > Metazoa > Chordata > Actinopteri > Siluriformes > Loricariidae > Parotocinclus > Parotocinclus spilosoma. Next base: position 10,872 of record JAVSBV010032145.1, on the reverse strand, counting down.
AATCAGTATATGTATATATGTATATTATATAATCAGTCAATATATATTACACAATCAGCCTGTATGAGACAATGCAGAATGAATACATGGTAATATGGAGACAATGCTGTCAGGATTTATATACTCTGGATGACTTTGTCACCCATTGTCTAGTATCCAAACCCTTTTTTGGTTGGTTTTCCTCATTAAGATTAACAGCTTATTGGTATAATTATTCCACACTAATTGGATAGGGCTTAGGGCAGACAACTTATGTTCCAGTGTACAGTGACCCTGTAACACATGTCCACTCAATTCACTTACACAGGGCACTGTACTCACCAAGAATTTGGAAAGCAGAAAGACAGCAGAGATGACCATTATCAACACTGCCCAGGAAGAGGAGACCACCCAACAGGAATCTCACAGAAGGTCAGACTTCTTGCACGACTTTAAACTGTGTGCATGTGTAATACTGTGCAATGATATTAATCACCCTTTATTTAAGAAATGTTCAGTTATGTTTTGAGTTATGAGTGAAAGTGAACATAGCCTCCAAATATTAACCCTCTAGCTATGGTGACTGGCTTGTATGCTTTTTTTTTTATTTTACTTTTAATTGCAGACTTTAAAATGTTTGCCTTGCCATGCCTGTTTTTTGTGTATTCCTCACCAATAAGACCTAATCATTCATTTTCACCTATACATACAATATCAACACATTTTCTCCAAAAACACACGGAAGAAAAAAACTTGAATGTGTCAGATACATGGTATGTGTTTTTGTTTTCATGTTTGCCAACTTTTGGGCGAAGTCTTTCTTTTTCTCAAACCCATTTCCCATACTAATACAATTCAGCTTGTAGATGTCATACACATTCATCTGCTTGTTAGGGTTTATTAAAAAACAAGGGCCTCTGGTGTAAAAAAATGCAATTGCAACATTTATTTTTTTGCGGCGCGATGCACCGCTACTGCCTATGTGTCACATAACATTAACGATACGTTAACTGCATCCTGTGGTCAACACCATTGAAATACATCTTGCAATATAATACAATACAATAAAATCTTTATTTATAGGCCACTTTAAATACAACAGATGCTGACCAAAGTGCAGTCCAGTGATAAATAGACAATATAAAACACACAACATCACCCAGCATAACTTAAGCACTCAGACCACATTAAAAGCCAAGGAATAAAGGTGAGACTTCAGCCAAGATTTAAAAATCAGCAGTGAAGGGGATAGCCTAACATTTAAAGGCAGCCCATTCCATGATTTAGGAGCCATAACTGAAAAGGCATGATCACCTCTATGCTTCAGCCTGGACTTAGCAATAACCAGAAAAAGCCAGTCAGGTGGATGGAACATACAACTGCAGTAGCTCAGTAAGATAGCTTGGGCATACTCATCTCACTTATTTAGCAATATTTATTAAATAGCTACGGCACTGTACACACACAGTACTCTTCTTATGGACAATCATCATCTTTGTCTATAAGAAATAGTGTTTTTATTTTAGGTACACTGCGGCCTTCTCAGCCTTTGAACAGCAACTGCAGATAAACAGTGAGCAGCTGGCTGCAGATTTCCCTCCAAGTTCGGACCTCTCACCAGTCACCCTTAACATCCACCTCCAGGACCTCCAGGTTGGTCTATCAGCCACTGTAATGAAGATGCTTTCTTTTTGCTGTTCTTGCTTCCCAAAAGCCCTGTGGTGTAAGGGTAAAATGACTGTTTATGTATGAAACGTTAATAAGTATGACTGCCAATGCAGAGGAAGTGTTGCATTTTTTAAATTTGTGTTTATACTCACTTTTCTTACAGGGGGTCTGGTTCTTTATCCTTAAAGAATGCAGGGATATAATCTTGTCATGACACAAGCTAGCTAAGCTAGTAGCTTTGTGTGACTGCGGTCAAGCTATCTGCAAAGGATATAGGACAGGAAAGAAAACGGAACACAAGTCTATTGTAAAGTTGGCAGAATTTGCTGTTACGGAATTGGGGATTAGCCATTGAAGTCCCTCCACTCCCTTATCCAATCACACATGCATGTGACACATGACCTGGCCAAAATGCACTGATGGGACCTGGATTACCGCTGTGCCCGCTGAGTGTCTATGTTGAATAGCATATAATAGCATAATTTTCATACTTTCATTTGTAACATAACATTAGTTGCTTTGATAAAATATGTAAGCATTATTAATCGTTTAAAACCCTGCGGACTGATTGTTGTGAGTGTTATTATGTCCAGGCTCTGAGGCAGCAGACAGAAGCCCTGTGGTTTGAGTTTGAGCTCCAGAGCTCTGTACATGTGGAGGATGGCTGCAAGGTTGAATCAGACAGAGTACAGCTCATTGAACAGTGGAGGGCACAGCAGATCTGCCTTCAAGCCAGGTAACACACATGTACACACAAACATTTACGCTTACAAATGCACTCTTGTAAACATTGTAAGGTTGAATAAAAAGTCTAAACATCATGTTAAACTGCTTGATTCATTGTGCAGGGTGAAGTTGCTTAAGAGGGCTTTGGAGCTGTTAGAGCCTATTGATGTTCGTATCAAACAGATCTCTGATCAGCAAGACCAGAATGATAAAAAATCTCTGGAGATCACTGGCTTTGCCCTCATCGATGTCAGAACATTACATGGAGACTTCAAGGTATCTTACACAATTGATTCAGTGATCTGTTTATGCTCAGTAAGGCTATTTATGCTATTATTTAAATTGTTGCCTTTGTGCTTAGACAATAAATAAAACCACTATTATGGCCAATAGGTCTAAAGATAAAAATGAAAAAACATTAAAATCATAGAAAATTTTAATTCAATGAAGGAGTATGTTGATAAGGCAGCTAGTAAGGCAAACCACAGTTAATAAAATAATCTAGAGTCTTTTTCTGAAAAGCTGCATGGATCAGACGGTACATAAAAATGCAGGGACCAAGTCAAGATGAGCAAACAGATTTTTCTAAGTGTGTATAGAGGTAATCCAGATACTGATATAAGAGATGCACCTTCCAGCAGTTTATATTTTAGTGTTCAGGGTAAGAAGGGCTTATTGAAGAAAACTCAGTGCTATGGTAGTATAACCCTGCCATCTGGTGTTTTAAAAATGTAATTACAGCTGGCGGGGACAGTGCGTCGTCCCATCCAAAGTTGGATATTGTCTAATCGTGTCACAATGCGTCATCATACCTCTATTATCAAATGTTATTTTTTTGTGTTATTGTATTGTGTATAAGTGTATTGTTTGTTGAAGTGTTTTGGCGCCCAACAAACTGTAAGTTTCGGAATACATCTCCATCAGGGAGAAATTTGTTTTTTTACACCCATTTTTACTTGTAGGCACTGAGTGAAATGTGTTGAAGTGGCTTTGAAGTGTTTTAAGTTATTTTAAAGTAATTACCACCACAATCAAGCTTTTCTTATACCACATCCACATCTATGTATAATAAAAGTCATGTATATCTTCTTCTCAGTTTATGATGGAGCAGATTGAAAAAGACCTGAAGCTCCTTTCTGGACCAGAGCATAAGCTGGACATGACTGAGATTCCTCAGCTGTTGAAGCAGATTGTCCAGAACTGCAGACAGCGCTTAGAGCTGCTGAACTGTCGGCTAAAGAGAAAACAGTCTGTACTGGTTGGCTTGGAGCAATTTCTCAGCAGTTTATGCCAGATGAACGAGGAACTTGCTGAAGCTAGCAGTACATCTCCACAAGACTGCACTTCTAGACTCGCCTCTATTAGACAGAAGCTTCTGCAGAACAAAGAGCAGGCTGTTCTGTTGGATGATATGGTCCAAAGTGCAGGGATTAGGGTGACTCTAGACATGAAACCAGGCACCTGCCATGCTTTAGTGTTATCCTTGACGAACACTTTGACTGAACTGGAGGCTGTGGGGAAGAGAGGAGTGCCATGCAAGGATGATGATAAGAAGTTGCAGGCGTTCAAGAGGAAGAGAAAAGCCTTGCTAGTTACACTGAAGGAAGTGCAGAGAGCACTGGAGAGACAACTTCTAAAGGAGCCTACTTTGCCTGCGGTGCAGCACAGGTGAGGGAAATACATCTTACATGCTCAAATATGACAGTACAGGTGAAATTGCACATTATACAATCTGAACGGTGCAGTGGTTATCACTGGTGCCTCACACTCCCTAGATCCCTGGGTCGACCCCGATCCTGAGCTCTGCCTGTAAGAAGTCTGCATGTCCTCCCCATGCAAGAGTGGGTTTTATTAGGGTGCTCCAGTTTCCTCCCATAGTCCAACGGCATGCTTGTTCGGTTAACTGGTGTGTCCAAAGTGCCCTTTGTGTGTAAGTGTGTGTATGCATGTGTGAGTGTGTGAGTGTTTGTGGAGTGTGCGATGGATTGTCATACCTACATTGACTGCCACATTGTGAGTTAACTGTTTTTTACCATGTAAAATGGGAAAAAAATATTATTTCAGAATATAGGTTCATACTAACTCACTCAACCTCTTTCTTTCTTTCTCTCTCTCAAACAAATTTATGGACAGAAAAACTAACATTTTTCATTACATTTATGACGTGAGTAGTTTTATCAGTAAACTGCAGGTGCGATAAAGTGTGCAGAAATCGTAAAAGCTAAACATTTAAATCTTGCATATTGGCGGTATGGTAGCTTGGTGGGTAGAACCGTCGCCTCATAGGGCAGAAGGCTCTATGGTGGCTAGGAAGGGTTTAATCCCAGGATGGAGTCAGCACAGCAAATTTACACTGTTATACAAGCTGCAGACTGACTACATTATATTGTATCAAAGTGTCATATCTTCAGTGGTGTTCCATGAAAAGATAAATAGTTAGAATAGAATAAATTAGTATAATAAAAAAGACTAAAATGAAAACTAGAATAAAAAAGGCTTTTGTAACATACTTTACATCCATATTGACAGTGTCATGTATTGTACATGGCTGATTTTATCCTGACTAATAGTTCATTTATGTATTGTTTATTCTTGCCGTCATGTGCTATTTCTTTCTCGTTCAGATTGCGCTTTTTGGAAGACATGCAGAATAAGCTGGCTGCTGTGCACTCAGATATTCAGAATCTGCGAGATGCATATGATCAGATCGGTGCTTCAAAGGAAAGTTTTGGAGAAGTGGAGGCTCAGTGGGAGGAGATCAACAGAGCATGTGCTGACAGGTAGGGTGTGCATGGGGTGAGAGATTCGATTGTATAAATATAGTAATGTTTCTTAGAACATGGAAGAGGTTTATTAAGTTTACTAAAAGTCATGACATTGGCAGACAGGGTTATATAAATCCAGAAACAGGCAGAACAAAGTTAAACACAGAAAAGGTTGACAGAGACGTCCGAGTTTAGCCTGAATCAGAAACCCTGCAACGTGAACAGTGCTTTTTAGACAAAGGAAAACACAGAAAGAAACAAATAGGCTTATTTACTGACATTTTAGCACTGTCAACTCAGAGATGAAAAAAATCACAGTCCCGTCCTGTGATTGAGACAGAGTTTCATTCAGGTACAATGGTTTCCTTCGACATTTCCATGACATTCATTAGGTCATTTGGCATTAGTGGGAGTGTGGGTGAGTGTTTGTGATTATTTGTGGTGTATGTGGTGGACTGGCACTATATCCAGGGATGGTTCCTCCCTTATACCCTGTGCTGTACGAATTAACTGGATTAATTCAGTAAAATGTCCGATTTGTGTTTATTGTAACTGAACTGTTTTTCCACACCTACAGTACTTAATTAAAGTGTGTTAGCTCTGTTATAGTAAAATCTAATATGCGCTCATTCATTTTTCATAAATGCAGATCCAAACCAGGGTTCTGGGTAGACGATGGGAACCAATAATGTACAGGCAAACAGGACATAAGCATATTTAAAATAAATGTTTAAATTAAATTAAATTAGTGAGGCTTATTGATCAAATTATCTTTATTTTCTTCCTTTTTAATTTCTACCACAGTGTAAAGTAAGGAAACTAGAAAAGTGCACTTAAAAATGAGTAATTCATGTTGAGAAAGTAAGTAGCTAAATGGTACAGTTGCAAGTGTCTTAGGTTCGGTAATGTATGATAAATGGAATAGAGATGATAATAACATAATAGAATGAAAACATAATTGTTTAACCAATGACTAATGCATAATTTACTTAAATTTGTTTTGCTGTTGTTTTTCTTCAGTCAAGAGGATTGTCTTACCCTGACAGAGCTGCTAAAGAGATTCCAGAGCTGCCGAACTAATCTTAATGGCGTCCTGCAGAGGGCCGAGCAGACCATTAGTGACCAGGCCTCCTACATGGGCAAAGAAAATCTTCAACGTCTCATCACCAGGGTCTGAATTTTAAACCATACATGGAGACAGTAGATGGCAGCATTAGATACATAATGTTATACCCATGGCTCCCTGGAGTGATCTTATGCACATTTAAGTCCTAGTGATGTGTGAATGTCTTTATATGTGCAGGTGAGCAGCATCAAATCAGAACTCAGTGCCCTTGGAGATAACATGGAGGACTTTAGAACTGTGTGCAGACAGCTTCAGTCCCATTTGAGGAGGATCCCAGGATGTCCAGACCCTTCATTTGAGAGCGAGGCTGATGCGCTCATGGACCGCTGGCTAGACGTATGCCCCTTTTTTTCTTGCTGATTATTGTGTGGGTGTACAATAAGACATCATATTATAATACTAGTTACTAGTTACATTTTCAACATACAGCATGTATTGTGATATTTACTTCTAAATACTTGCTGAAAAAGTACATTTTTAATTAGATCACATCAAAACAATGACGCCACATCGCACAAAAAAGCTGAAAAATGTATAAATAAACAAAACAAATTAAACAAAAGGTTAACATTTTTAAATAGGAACCAGTCAACAGGCAGTAATAAGAACAGTATGGAATCTAATTGGAAAAAAAAGAGAAACGCTGAGTCGTGGCCTAGTCACTACCTGCTTGGAGTTTGCATGTTCTCTTTGTGTCTCAATAGCATTCCTTTAGGCCCCTGATTTTAACATCTACTTGTGACTGTAAACATCAATGCATTTTAGAACTACTAAAAAGCTTAAGCAAGTGCACAGAGAACTGAGCATACAACGAGAACTGAGAAAAATGTTTCTCATCAAAATACATCAAGAACCGAGTTTGAGTTTGACATGCAGGAGCAGTTTATTTATTTTATTAAAATACACCTAATTTGGAAACTGAAACTACTGTTTATTTTGGTGCATTCTTGAATTAGTTTCAGAAAATGAAGTTACAGGACATCAAAAAGAACAGCAGTTCAGTGTCACTACAGTGTCTTTTTTGCATGTCTTTCTTAGGTGAATGAAAGGACAGATTGTCATTTTGAGAATCTGCAGATGGGAATGTCCCTTTGGGATAAGCTTCTGCTCTTGGCTGGGGAGGTAGATGACTGGACCGCCCACAAGATGAGAGTATTTGCTCAGTCACACCCTATTCAGACGAAGCAGGAGGTTACGACTATGAAGGTAAACTTTCAGAGATTACTGCTAAGCAGTTATTTCAGTAGTGGACACTGACAAGGAGGACAATCTTTATATTGATAAAATTGGTTGACTAGTGGGAGGTCAGTACATTACAGCGGGGATCAAATGTGTAAGACCAGTAGTACCAGTAGTGTTTGGGTCTTTGTGGAGAAGGATGTGTTTGAGATTTTATCATTGTCCCTGCAGGAGGAGCTAAGGGTGCAGGAAGAAAATGTTGAACATTTCCATCATAGATCTTCTAAGATCCAAGAACTGCTACAGAGCAAAGAACCCCCAACAGAGCTACAGGTGGGCCTGCACTGTCGAATATATTTAGAAAAGCACATGGTCGAAAGGAAACAGAAATATTGTGCTGATTATGCGGTGTTGAACGGGTATGTCACCTGTTATAGGTGATTGAGACTCAACTGAGGAAGAGGATGGAGGACGTAAAGGAACTCTTTACAGAAGCGAGTGATGTCTTTGAGGAGCTGGAGGCTGCTAAGGCTAAAGTTGCAGCTGGGATGCAAGAGTGCATGTCTTCTGTAAAGATGATAAAAGATGCTTTAAGTAAACCTGCTGCACCTGAGGGTCAACAGCTCACCCGAGATATTCAGGTAAATATAATATACAGTGGTACCTCGGTTTTTGTCATTAATTTGTTAAAGAAGGCTTGGCGAGAACCGAAAATGAGGTGCTCTCTGAATTACAAAGGGGATATATTTAGACAAATCTGTAATAAGTTAAATATGTCATTGATTGGTGAGCTGTATATATATAATACTGTATTTTCTATGCTCTCCTTACCAATTACCATTCATCTTCTGTTACCTATCTGTTCTGTTTATACCCCAACGAAAAGGAACGTCATGGGTGACTGCCTAAGAGTGAAATAGACATCAGAACATGATTCAATTGACATTTTAGCAGCGACTTTAATTGTGACATGTGGTGTTGAACAAAATGTGTATTTGCGTTACAAAAAATAAATGAAAGGTCAGATTTCTTTCATAGGTTGTGTGAATGAACAAATCACAAATATGTATTTTATAAACTTGTAATAAAACTAAATTAAATTAAAAAGGTGCCAATAATTTTGGGGTTGACTATACATTACGATATGTAGGAACATTGAGTGATACATTCAGGAGAAGTCATATTATATTTGCTACTAGTTGTTATTATTGGTAGCACTGATATCAGTACTGTGATAGGAATCTTTTTTTGTTGGATTCATCATTCATTCATGTCTGCCTATCTACTTTTACAGCAGTTATCCAAGCAACTCCAAGAGCAAAGTGAGGAGGCAGAAACAGTAATGCAGCAGTTAGACATGCTGGCCAACTTGGCCGGCCTGGAGAACCTCCAGTCACTGACTGCGGATGCAACCAGACTGCAGGAAAACATTTATGAAGCCAAAGAAATTATCATGCTAAAAAGAGACCAAGCAATGATCCTCAGTACCACAGAATCAACCAAAGATGAAGATGCTCAAGTACCGACTAAAGATGTTCATTCTCAAGTCCAGAGTCCACACTTCAGGAAGAACCAAAGCCTGGCACAAAAGTATCCTGACCTGAGCAACATTCAGAATCTCCAGGATCAGCCAGAGGCTTCCCACATAGTAGGAGAGCCACAAGATGCACCAGACCAAGACGATTTTGATGGAGAACTACAAGACTTCAAATATCAAGCAGAGAGGACTGGAACCTGGATTAGCCAGCTACAAAAACTGGTTGACACCCTGGCAATAGATGCTCCAACTGTCCAGGCTAATCGTGAGGAAAGACTGAAAGAACTGCAGGTAGTAGAAACATCTTAGCTGCTAGTGGTCGATATGATATGGGTTTTTTAATGGCTGATGGTGGACAGGATGACTGATGGCAGATACATAACGTCGGTAACACATATCACAACTAATACAAATTAAAAAACTAACTTAACTTACTTAACTTACCTTTTTATTGCATTTAATAACAACAATATTATAATTATCAGATAACAGTATGTTCTTGTTTATGGTGGAAGTAAAAGTTTTTGTTTTTAATCCCAATCCCAGATAAGATCAGCAAGCTGTAGTGCTAGAAACAACAGTTCATTCTTTAGTATTTATATGTTTTGAGTCACTTAGTAGTCCCAGTTTATGAGCTGCAAGTTCTAATGCAGAAAAAAAGTTTCTCTTCATTTTCTGTGCTATTTCTGAACATTAGTTTGTGAGTGCAGGCATCAGTCAATGCCGGTTTTCTGAAAATCCATTAGTCGACCAATTTTAGATGGAGAAGAGCAAGGCCTTTCACTGCTCATTATCACTGACCAATGACCAGTCTTACAGGAACTGCGTAAAGTTTAAAATTGGTCAAAATAGTTTAAACACATAAAGATTTTTACTTTTGAAATGGTTCAGAAACGGCCAATTTGCCAAAAAACTATGAAATTGTTTTAAAAAGGTTGAACAGATACAAAGCAGGGGGTTAGACGCGAATCTAAATTGCTTCTTAACCTTTTCAAATTGTTCTTCCCATTTGCCAGATCCTAGTATTAGAATTCTAAATCATATGTAACCTTTAGCAAAATTGAAGCTACCTGCGGAACCTTCTCATCATGACACTCTCGCTATCACAATCACGTCAAAATTGCATTTTCTGATTTTCTTAATGTGTAGCCCTGTCACCTAAATATCTTCAATGCCATTTGATCCCTTTGAAATGATGTGTGGCAAGGTGGTGTTGAACATGAAGCCTGAAGGAGACAGCAAGTTGGGTGAGATCAAGCTCAGAGGACATGCCCTGCTCCTGAGAGGCAGCGAGAGAGGAGAGAGAAACAGAGAAGACGTCCTACACATACTCAGGGATGCAGAGGCACAGTGGGCTTTTGTGTTGGAGTCTGCAAATAAGCAGCACAGGTACTCTATGCGTATATTACAACATTTATACTAGTTTTTATCATCACTCTTTTACTAATGTTTTATCCAATTTCATTTAATTCAGTTCAGGGAAACTGGGCCATAGCAGGTAGCACAGGGTGCAAGGCAGTAATCATCCCTAGACAAAGCATTATCAAGTGTATAAGTCTATTGCAGGCACACACACTTTTTAGAGACACCAAATAACCGAACACATGTGGGAGGAAACCAGAGTGCTAGGAGTGTGTGTGTGTGTGTGTATGTGTGCATACACTGAAGTCAATGCCAGTTTTGCATAATAAATTCAACTAACAGGCATGTCTTTGGGAGAAAATCAAGCCGCTCCACCCTAGAATCGAACCCAGGACCTTCTTGCTTTGAGGCAGCGGTGCTACCCTAGCCATCGTGCCACCAGTGATGTTTTTGATGTACAGTGCATCCGGAAAGTATTCACAGCGCTTCACTTTTTCCACATTTTGTTACGTTACAGCCTTATTCCAAAT
>JAVSBV010032124.1:0-11603 GCA_033117975.1 Parotocinclus spilosoma | reverse complement strand
GAAAAAAACTGTGCTTTTCTTTCAAAAATAAGGACATTTCTAAGTGACCCCAAACTTTTGAACGGTAGTGTATATATGTGTATATATATATATATACACACACACACTTTTTTAACCGAAGCAAAACTGAGGACTTTAATTTTTGCTGTTTTTTTGAGGTTGAGTGTTTTATATTTTACTGTTATATAGCATGCGTTTTGACAGGTTTACAAACCATAGTCAGATATTATAGTAATAGTCAAAATAAATATTTTCATTGTAAGTAAGGATAAATTAATTGAAATGATCAAAATGGTTACTTTAAATTAATGTTCTTCCAAAATTACTGTATTGTGATATACACACATACAGACGTACTGTGATTTTGTGAGCTCTGTGTGTGTGTGTGTGTGTGTGTGTGTGTGTGTGTGTGCGCACGCGCGCACACGTGTCATAATAAAGTAATTTTGGAAGAAAAGCGAGAATTCCACAGATTTCTTAATCGGATTTCTAGATTGGAGTGTGCAGTTTATGTAACCACTTAATTAAGAAATACAATTATGGTCAGACTGTTAAGTGCATGTGAACGCCCTCATTGGCTCACTGCCCTGTTCTAAATGGTTAAATAAATACAAAAAAGCCTCAAACCTGTGCCCTCATGCTGTGTGGTATACCACCAAGCACAAGCGAGCGAAGGCGTTCCGAGCGGGGCAGGATGGGTGAGATGAGGTCCCAAGTGAGGTCTCCCACTGTATGGTTATGGGTAAATTCCAGGTGGGCCTGCCATCGCAGTCTCTGCTGGGGGTCTTCTCTATGTGGTGCACCATCACCCCGCAGCCATTCATGTGGTTCTACACCCTCTGGTACAAAAACGCAGGACACAAATCGACCAGTCATCTTTAAAGCCTTAATAGCTTTCAGTAGTTGTCATGATTTTAAGTTATGCTGAGATGGGTGATACACAAAAGAGCTGCATGCTTACCTTCAGTGTCAACCCGGAACCCAAACTCATCATACTGAGACTCTAGTTCTGTATTTGGGTCTTTCTGTAAATTAGAGAATTTAAAAAAAATACTGAGACTGAGTGAACTTGGAAGAGCATTTGGTTTCTCTGAACAGGAAAATCAGGCATCTAACACAGAAGCAAAATTGTGAAGCAGAAAGATAAACTGTCATGTTGCACACGCAGCTCCGTGGATTCTGTGGATTCACACAACTGTGACCAGCCCTTTTTCAGGTACTCAGATTCAAGAGGTGAATTTACACAATTCCATTTAAGGCCAGACTTTTTCAAATGCTTGTTTTTCAGATGCCCCTACTTAAGAATCTACTGAGAAAAAATAAAAACAAATCTTTATTTTTCAGCACTTTTTAATTTCTCATGGACTATGTGGAATCAATACAATGAAGAAGGAAAAAATAAAAACACATTTTTATTTAAAAATAAAATGTATTTAACCTACAATTAAATTAAAGTGAATCTGGAAAAAAAATAAACAGAAGAAAACCATTGGCTCTCCACTGGAGGGTGGAAAGAGATTATAAATAAAGAAATAAATAAATAAATGTATTTTATTGCAAAACAAGCAATAAAAAAAGTCTGGCCTAAGGTAAAAAGCACCAACACCAAAAAAAAGACACTTGACCGAAAATTCTTATTCCTACAGTCCTAAATTGTAGCCATGCTGTACCAAAAAAACACATTGACTAAAAACATCAACAGTCCAGGCCACATACCACCTGATCCATCAGTAGATTTATTAAAAGAAATACCTTACAGTACTTGGCCAGGATGTCTTGGGGCCACATGCTAGGTGTTAGTGCTGAGAAAGGGCCCCCTGGGGCCGGAGTGTAGCTACCTGCAAAATAAAGCACCACCATATGAACAATACAGGAGTAACTAAGTCAAAGAAGAATACAAATAATAATTTTAAAAAAGTGATCAGTCTCAATATAAAGTCTTAAATATAATCTGAGAAGTACTAAAGGCATGGCTTTACCTGACATGGTGGTGGAAGCTGGAGTGAAGTGTTAACTGTTAAGGTTCAGACTGAAGACCCAAACTGGTTTTTACCAACACTGCACACAAAAAGGGGGGGGGGGAATCAATCAAAAACTAAATTGCGACATCCTTACACAAATAATGTAAACAGGTTGAATCAATACATGTACTGATACACAGCCCCCAAAAACGTGAACAAACACTGAGCTCTACGTTAAAACCTCAACACTACATTAGGCTAAAGAATCCCTGAAACCAGTATTAAGAGGCTATAGAAAAACGCACAGGCACATAAAAGGAATCGTCACTCACCAAATGCAACTTTCCAGCTACTTTCTGCTCTACTGACAGCAACATATTTACCACATACGAGTAAACATAATGCTGTTCCTCAGCTGAACTCATGACAAAACCCATTAGGCATAGAGGAGGACAACAAAGATTTCATTTTCTCAGACGGAAGAGAGAAAGTAAACCACTCTACAGAGCTCTTGTGTTTTAAACTAGAACGAATGGTGTTTTTATACTTATTTCTATTATTACCCACACAAACCATTTCCTCAGTCTGTTAGGAAGAAAAGCTTCCTCATCTGAAATCCAAGGAGGGAAAAATGTCTGCCATTTTTGAGGGGATTCAGAACCAATCTTTTAGTTCTCATGTATCTTATCTTTAGTAAGTGGACATGCACACTCGGTGTGAAAGGCATGCAGTGGGAAAAGCCAGACGTTAGATCACAAAGTGGGATTTCATATCATTCTGAAACAGAAAGAGGTCAGCGTGACAAGTTACAGAAAGGATCCGACAGGTTTGAAGCAGAACCTCAACAAACGTCACGTGGCAATTTTATGCACTAGTGACCAGGTTTACAATTCAGTGCCTGATACACAGTGAAATGCAACTTGTGTAACATTTCCAGCAGACAGTAGAGTGAAGCATTCAATTCATTATTATCAAATTGCTACTTCATTTACTTTGTACCCTTCAAAGAAGAGAAACAAGACATCCTTAGAAGGGAACATCGGAATAGAAAAGTATCACTAACTACTCACAGTGTGTGTTATTTAGATTTTACTGAAGGAACCACATTCTGGGTTTTATCATAAATCAAGAACATATTGGATGTTTGAGCATTGTTCACCTTCACATCTCTCTCCTTCCCATGTACACAGTTTTACTCGTCTTTATAACCTAAAGATCAGAGTATTACAACCACTTATATACGATTTTACACCTCAGATAAACCTGTGGAGATGGAAATCATTACCTCAACAAACAATGCCCAAGTGTCAGCAGTCAGGTGATTTCAGAATTTAATTGTGACCATGTTCAGCTGCTTTGCCATCTGTGGTCATGACCACTTTACGGTCCAGCCTCCCAACAACCTTTTCTTGCCACTCCCATGTTTGAGATCGCTACTGACGCATTTCAGTCATGATGGTGTGTTAGATTTTGTGTTTCAGGGTACAACGGTATCCTAAGGATTTACTAGTATTACTAAAATAACCGTAACCGAATTAGTTGAGTTACAAATTGCACTGTTATTTATATTTTTCTAAATATGTGATAATGTGAACCTGTCCTGTTTTAAACTTTCATTTGTATCAGGTTTGCTGCTAAATGTTAAAGCAGCAATTTAATTACATTCAAAGCTATAACTTCGCTAATGTTCGATAAACTGTTTGATGTGGTTTTCTTTAAAAAACTAAACAAAAAAACCTAAACACCTTAAAGATTAAAAACAAACCATTCTACACTGCACACAAAAATAAGGGGATATAAAGTGATTTATTTATTTATTTGGTTTTTATAACACCACTTTACACACTTTAGGTGTTATATATGGCATTAATTGGTGAAAATACACTCCTTAAAAAGACAGTGCTGGAGTCCCTGAACATTCGCCGATCATGAAAGTGCACATTCTGCAATTTCCTAGCCTTTGTAATGCCTCCAACATGCTTTGGATGTATGCAAAGTTGAGAGATCCACAGGACGACCTGAAACTGGCCAAACACAGACAGCAGTGGCAACAGCGCTTTGAACATCCCAAAGTGTGATTAGCAGACCGTGGAATCACTTTCAAGATTTCGGATCTAGCATGAATGAGAAACACGGGAGAATCCATGTTTCATGCGAGAAAGGGACTCCTTCGATGGTGGTGAAATCATGGTTTGAGCTGGCATCAGCATTGGTGGTCATACTGAGCTCCACGTCATCAGAAATGGATCAGATACCCGAGACGAGATCCTGCACCCTATAGTGGTATGGGTAGTGGAGTTGGAAAGAACTTCCTTTTCATGGACGATAATGCAAGACCCACTGTGCATATCTCATTAACAACTTGCTTCAGGATGCAGGAATCGAATGCATGGTCACGTTCTCCAGACCTGAACCCCATTGAACGTGTTTGGGATGTACTGGGAAAACGTCTGGCAAAACATCCAATGCCTCTCAAAAGACTTCTTGTGCTGGAAGTTGCCCTGGAGCAAGAGTGGCAGAGGATCACAGGAGCTGCTGGATAATCTGAACTTGTCCATGCCCTGTCACTGTCAGTGTGTTTTGGCACTCTTGGGTGACCATACATCCTAGTTAACAGTCAATGGTGGGCACTCTCATCCAGTTTACATGTTTCTGTTCACCCCCATGAATATGTCACCTGCTACTCAATCACCACAACAGAGTTTATATCTCATTTGCATAATCAACATTTTCTTTTGCTTTTCTGATTATCTGGTTCAATGAAAGAAAATGCTTTTTTTTAATCATTTGAAATTCATTTTGAAACATCCCCTTATTCCTGTGAGCAGTGTAGTTGAGCAAAACAGTTATTAAAACCAGCTTTAGCAAAACTGTGTAATGAAGCCAAATGAGCTGTGCCAAATCAATGTCATAGTGTTGAATACGGTCAAATTAAAGAGAGGAAAGGGTGAGTGGAATCTCCGTACATGACAAGTGTTTTGATGCTAAAAGCCTAATAAGGGAAAAAAAAGGGTTTTGCCCCCTTTGATGTGGTTTGGCTCATTAAAGGAACCAATCTAGTCAGACCATATGTTATCTCGCTCTGATTAAACAGGACATCAATCAGCAAAAAAAATGTAGAGGCTTATTCACCACAGGACTTCCAGATTTCTTGCAAATTGGTGATAAGGGTTTTAACTATCATAGACAAACAGTGCCCTACCTGTGTACAAAGTGAACATTAGTGAAAAAAAAAATACATTAAATCCTGTAAAGTGGTTAAGATTATAATGACATCCAAAAAGCCATTTACACCCATACAAGTGAAAGTCCAAGCCATTTGACTCTCAAATCTCTAACTGCCATAGCTGGGGAATTGAGCAATGGAAACGGAGCATGATGTAGTTAGTCGTGACCTGATTTATATATTAAGTGTGTTCATGACATAGCAAACATCAGCAACCTCTGACAGCTTCTTCCCTCTACGTAGTGCAGGTTTAAACGTGTGTCTATATTTTATTTGTGACTTTACTGCATCATCCATGTATTAATGGTACTCTACATGTCACTGGTCTACCAGTTTAAATGAACTAGGATAAGACTTTTTCTATTGCTTGTTTCGCGGATCCGCCGACGATCATATTGGAAGAACACAAAAAAAAATTTCTCTTTTTGGTATTTCGCAGATCCACCACAGTACCAATGGTTGAAATAAAAAATAAAAACAATTTTTTTTTAGCTTTTTCCACCCTCCGGTGGAGAGACAACAGTTTTGTTCTGTTCATTTAATTTTTTTCCAGATTCACTTTAATTTAATTGAAGGTTAAATAAATGTTTTTTTTTTATAAAAATTTATTTTTTATTTCTTCCTCCTTCCCTGTACTGATTCCACATAGTCCTCGAGAAATTGAAAAGTGCTAAAAAAAAATATTACGATTTCTTTTTTACCCTGCCTCCTCAGTAGATTCTGAAGTAGGGACAACCAAAAAACAAGGAATGAAAAAAGTCTGGCCTTACGTTCTAGTCATCTTAATTTTGAGTTTTCCAATAATATAAAGTTTTACCGACCCTTGGGTGGGAGCCTTTTTATGTATTTTTTCAAATGAATCACAGCAATGAAAACCACAGTAAAAATTCTCACAAGTCTCAGATTTCAATCCATCAAAACACCTCCATCATTTTAAACTCCTGTTTGTTATAGAATAAGGAAACACAAATTCACATGCTTTTATTCCAGTGTAATCTGAGTGACTACAAGCTCACAGAAATTAGGGGATGTTTTGAAATTTAAAAAAGGGATCCCACAAGAACTGCTGGACAATCTGATCTTGTCCATGCCCCATCACTGTCGATGTGTTTTGACACTCTTGGGTGATCATACACCCTACTGAGCAGTCAATGCAGGGGCACTCTCATCCAGTTTAACATGCTTCTGTTCACCCTCATGAATATATCACTTGTTACTTAATCTCCATAACTGAGTTTGCTTCACATTAGCATAATCAAACAACTTTTAGACTTTTAATTTGCTTTTCCGATTATCTTGTTTAGTGAAATCAAATCCAGTGCTTTTTATCGCCTCATGTTCATTTTGAAATATCCCCTCATTTCTGTGAGCAGTGTAGTTAAGAAGTCTATAGTAAATATTCTTAGCAAAATTGAACAAAGTTTATGGATTTGTCTGGCGTCTTGTTTAGACTTCCAACACTTCAGACAGAGCAAATATTCCCCCTTAGTGAACAAACACGGGCGTTAAAGGAAAAGCAGGCTTTCTTTGAGCGTCTGGAATAGACGTACGGAACACCGTGAAGTTATAGCAACGTTGCAATACAGCCAGTAAAAAGATAATACATTTATTAACTTGGCTTACAAGTTGACAAATTCGATTCGTATAAAACCAGACATGTTAAACAGACCCGTTATTTACATGCATGATTCATTTTATAAAACACCCGCTACATACCCAGTTAGCCACCTAGCTACACGGCTATACTAACCCATCACTATTGCTTGCGTGAATTTAAGATAACATTTAAAGCTCACCGTTTAGATAGTAAGAAAACACGTTACCTCTTCCACCATGTTTAATTCCACACTGAAACCCTGCTGCGTTAAGCATGAAAACCAGGTTTAAACGCCACCGTTTGCTGCTAACGTTAACCGTTAGCTACACGTATACCGCTGTTTTGCGTCACACACCTGTTCGATGTGCTTCACATCGTTATCCGTCCGCGCGTGAATGTAGTCCCGTGATTACCTCTGACAAACGCTAACAAATAGGAAGCAACACACACAGTTTAAGACATTTTCGTCATTTTAATCGCACATAAGTGACCATTCCGGCGCGTTAAATAAGCACAAGACAGACAATTCCTGTTGCTCCGCTATTCCATATGCTGGTTCCTTGAATGAATTGTATCCATCCGCAGTCTCTATAAAACTCATGACGTAGCGCTCATTTACGGTTTATTTAACCAGTTTGAGCCAGTTTAAAACCAGGTAAATAATGAAAATGTGTTGTTTACGATGGAGAAAAACAAACTGTCAGTGAATTGTGTAGAGGGGGCCATGTGGACCACAGCGCTCACTTAACAACTGAAATAAGGGTTAAGTCTGGGCCCAGCCACGTCTGTGTGGAGTTTGCATGTTCTCCACATGTCTGTGTGGGTTCCTTGTGGGTACTCTGGTTTCCTCCCACAGTCTAAAAACACCCATCTATTCATTTATGCATTTTTGACCTGCTTAATCCTTGTCAGAGTGCCTTAGACCCTGTGTGTGTTTGTGTGTGTGTGTGTGCGCACGTGTGTGTGTGTGTCTGTGTTTTGTCTGTTTGTGTTTAAGGCTACAGAGTCTCAGCATTTCTGGGCATTAGGTCTGTGATGCAAAAACAGACTACGGGTGCCTGTGTGACTATAATAAACCTACAAAAAACATTTATCATAGATCAAGATAAATCACAGTTTGATGGACTAATGTATATACCTTCATTACAACCAGAGGTCAATTCAGTAGTTTTGTGAAAGTCCTGCTTTAAAATAGCAGAAAATACAAATGATGATTCCTCTTGGTTCGGTCAAAAATCAAATGATTATATTTACACAATTGCTTATTTTATCTACTGATCACTATTTAAGATTTGGTCAAAGGTGAAAGTCCCAACTCTTAGTCACTTAACTGAAACTTAACTTTAGATCAGAACATGTAGATGTGTAAACTTAAATTGTAAACATTTTATTTAATATTATTCAATTCTGTTCAATAATGCCATGGTTTATTTGGAGGTTATCGTATCTAAGATATTACCTGTACGTTCTAGCACAACATTATTTTAATATGTGTTTGTCAAAGAGGAAAATATATGAGAGATAAATATAGAAGTCGAGTCTGCGAGAGAAGGTCAGAGAGATAAAACTGAGCCATGGAATGCAACAGAACAGAAACTGTGCTAACTGTATTGAGGAACAGAAGAAAGGAACAGGAGAAATATGGCTTCCTCACAGACACTGCCATTTCCCTTTTTTGGTCAGGTGAATATACTGGGTTATTATTATAATGCAATATTTGACCAATGAGATAATTGATTTATAGTTTTGAGGAAGAAAATGAATAATACATGAGTTTATACCATTTATAATGTGTTTAAGTTGGTATTCCAAAGGCATCTTTAATAAAGAGTGTGAGAATGGTTTAGTGTTGAGTGAGTATTGATTCTTCTTTCTTGCTTGCCATTTTCTGTATCTCACTTGTGACTCAAACTGATTTAGAGACATTTATAATACATTATCTTGTCAGTAGAGCAAAACAGAACCCTAATGGAACATACTCCGCTGTCCATATTTTGGTGTCACTATTCGAATCTGAAGTGAGAAAGAATCAAGTACATATAGCATTGAATTGATATTAGCATGCAGTTGGATGTGAGGAAATGAGACTGTTTGGAAAACACTATGACATTATTGAAATGGTGTGATGTTGTCAAGACCACTAGATCCAGTCAAGACTAAGAGTTTTAGTAGTCGAGAGAGGTCAAGACTGAGACGAGACAGAGACAAGTTTAGGATTTTTTTTCAGTTTGAGCAGCAACAGATTAACAGTGAAAATGTTGGAATGAACTACTACTCTTCATGTAGCCCAACTGTGAAATATACAAGACAATTTCATTATACTGTTAAATCACCGGAATCTCAATAGAAGCTGGAACAACAAGAGTCTCCAAAACACTGATAACTCAGAGATCTGGTTGGGTTGGGTGTAGCAAAGGATTGTGTGAAAGCGATCAGGCTGGATTGTGGTAGCCTAGCGGTTAAGGTACTGGCCTTTGGACTAGAAGGTCCTGGGTTCAAGTCCCACCTCTGCCAAGCTGCCACAGTTGGGTTCTTGAGCAAGGCCCTTAACCCACAATAGCTTGGATTGTAAGATTGTATGAGTTGTAAGTCACTCTGGATAAGGGTGTCTGCTAAATGCTGTAAATGTAAATTTAGGCCTGCGATGGACTGGAGCCCCATTCAAAATGTCTTGCTCGCACGTGCCCTGTTAATTGTTATTATTTGGATAAAGTGACTTTATTTATATGTAGAAAAAAACCTCATATATCCCCAAGACTGATCAACTTTTTTCTTGTTTATGTTTGTACGTTTCAGCACTGTATGCATTTGCTGACAGTGTGCGGTGAATCAGGCTGTGATCTAAAATTCATCTAGCACTGTGAATCATGGTCCCTGCAGTAACCTGAGTCAGCAGAGCACTGCACTAGAATCATAATCAAGCTAGCATTCACACGGGTAGCTGTGTGTGTGTGTATCCGTACAATGGACAATTTGTGTGAT
The DNA here is from genome assembly GCA_033117975.1 of Parotocinclus spilosoma. NCBI lineage: Eukaryota > Metazoa > Chordata > Actinopteri > Siluriformes > Loricariidae > Parotocinclus > Parotocinclus spilosoma. The sequence goes on along the minus strand of JAVSBV010032124.1, from coordinate 1,837 downwards.
TACTCGTTCCATCTATACAAATGACACCCACATAAAGCATGGCAGTCTTTCTCAAATTCATGAATTGATCAACATGTGTCTTTAACACCTGATGTGCTTGATTTCCTACAAATTGTCCAAATGATTTCCTTCATTGTCTACTGGGTGGCAAGTGCTAAACGCCTGTCAGATCAGGTTTATGATGGCCGAAGAGCCTTCTCATACATGTCCTCTCTCTTTTACCTTCCACTGCAGCTGTCTAATCACATTTTCCCTTTGCATCCTCACTGGGTTTATCCATCATCCCCCCCCACCCACATCCACCCACACCCACCCCTTCCTCCATCCTGATCTCCTGCACGCATCACAGGATGCGCTAACGACAAACCCAGACCCATTGACGTCAGAGAAGTGCGTAGAGAAGATGGATCAGGGAGAACTTGTTCCCCCGCGTCTATCGTTCATGCACTACGTTAAATCAATGCTATTGGATCAGGAGGATGTGAGAAGGCTTCAGGTTTCGACCTGGTCCGCTTAGATTATATTTATAATGGTCAATGGAAGTCAGACAGACCGTGAAGATTGATGAACGAGAATGGGTGCATTTCTGGGTCATGCCCAGCAGATGTCAATATTGCATTCCATTTGAGTGCATTCGCGCACGTGTATTCGCGTGCTTTGTTTTAGATGAGTACGTTTGTTATGCTCAGAAAAGAAACCTGTAATGAATTCAAGTTATGCGTTTTTATATCCACATTTCATACGTTTGGAATGACTGAGAAATCTTATGAGTTTACGACCCATAACACCATATAATGACCAATTCTGAGGCAAGAGAGGTTCCTTACCTGAAGGTGTGTGTGTGGGGGGGGCGGTCCTTTGTGAACTCTTGGACATTTTATTATTACTTTTTTACTTTTTGTATTTTATTAATACATTTTGCAGTATTACTTGTACTGTATGTTCAAGTTAATCTAAAAAAGCCTCACTGAACGGACTCTTTTGCACTTATCAATCCTCAAGTGTTTGTGCTTTTTTTTTTTTTTTTTTTTTTACTAATTTCAAACATATATTTTATTTGCCAGGACAAATAAGGCTTTTTCTTTGAAACTCATGTGCTATTAAAGACAGAAGCAGCCAACCAATGATCTGCCAGGCATCTGTTTTTCAAACTTAAGGCTACCTCTTAGCATCAGAGGCGTGAATTAACCTTTTATGCAAGACAACAATTGGCAAATGATTCTGAAGGAAGATGGTTTGATTGGGCCATTCTGAACTCATAACTCTGAGTTTGTTACCCCAAAAATACCAGTTACAGACGTTGTAACACAATTGTAAATACATGTTTCAGCATTCCAATTTGAATCATGTCTAAAATGGTACACAAAATAAAAGAAACGCATTTCTCTTTCGTAATTAACAGCTGAATTGCCACATTAATGAGGGGTAAATATGTTTTATGAGGCAGTAACGTGTCTGTCTTATGTTTAGAGCAGACTCTTAGTATTCATGTTTTTTTTTAAACTGTGGAAATAAAACAGTGACATGTTTTGTATAATAATAATAATAATAATGCTAGTAAAAATGTGTATGAGTATAGGAACGTCTTTTCTTCGGGTGCCAAATCTAAACACTAAGGGGTTAATGAAACTGAAACACCTGCCATTTTAGTGTGGGAGGTTTGTGATGTACAAAGCGGATTCCCAAAAAGTTGGGACACTGAACAAATTGTGAATAAAAACTGCAATGATGTGGAGATGGCAAATGTCAATATTTTATTCGTAATAGAACATAGATGACAGATCAAAAGTTGAATCTGAGTAAATGTAACATTTTAAAGGAAAAATATGTTGCTTCA
>JAVSBV010032103.1:0-11604 GCA_033117975.1 Parotocinclus spilosoma | reverse complement strand
GTGTGTGTGTGTGTGTGTGTGTGTGTGTGTGTGTGTGTGTGTGTGTGTGTGTGTGTGTGTGTGTGTATGTGTGTGTACAGGAGAACGAGACTGAGATTAACACATGTCACACCATGTCCTTGCTCTTATAAAAATGTTTTCTAGTTTTATTTGGTCAGGGATTTTTTTTAGTAAATGTTGGAGATCTTCCTTTTTTTAAGTACAACCTCCCCTGATTTGTTCTGCTTAGACAGACTATATAAATTCTTTAGCTGTAAACCAAAGAAACATAAGTTACAAAACATTTGTAAATTTTTAACAAATAACATTGAGAGACAAATCAAACAGTGGTGCCACTGTCATCTCCCAGCAAGAACGTCCTGGATTCGATTGTGTGTTGTCTGCATGTCCTCCCTGTGTCTGCGTGGGTTTACTCTGGGTGCTCCTCCCAATTCAGTTCAATTTGATCTGTGTAGCGCTTTTTACAATAGACATTGTCACAAATTAGATTCTGTTGTGCCTAACGAGCAAGCCAAATGGTGACAGTGGCAAGGAAAAACTCCCTGAGAAACCCATGTTCCACAAGCTTTAGGTTAATTGGTGACTCTAAACTGCCTAGTGCGTATGAGCATGTGAGTGTATGTGCCATATGATGGATTGGCACCCTGGCTGGACTGGTTCGTTACCTTGTGCAAGGTAACATGAGTGCCTCAGCTTCCAACTGTCCAGGGCTGTTTTTGGTCCTACATGCTGTCCCTGTCCTGTCTGCTGCTTTGGCTTTTTGCAGCCTCCACTATACAGAATCAAAGAGCTTCTTTACTGTATCATATATTCCCTGGAGTCAGATTTGGCCTTGTGCTCTTATTTTCATTGCTTACTTCCCAAACGTGCATGTCTGTGTTTGTGTGGCTAGTGTGTGCAGGCCAGTGCACGTGTGTTTGCGCACGCATGTGTTTGCATGTCCAAAGCAGCAATCAGGCTGCAGACAGAGAACCAGGTCAGATAATTCAAACAAAACACAACACTGTAAATATAAACAGAAACCACAGCACACGGGTGGGGGGTGGGGGGGATGGTTAGCCATGAAGACTATGGCAATGTGTTGTGTATGTGCGTGTGAGCTGTGTGTAGTAGGAGCTTGGACTGTGCTCTGATTATTTAGCTCTGTTATTTTGCATATTTACTAAGCAAATTCAGCATCAACAAACAAATACAATTATTTTGATATCTTATACAGGTAGGCGCTGCATAATTTGCATTTGGACGACATCTTTTCATATATATGTCCGTCATCCGACAAGATCATTATCCTTATTTTTAAGCTTATTAAACCATATATTATCTTTGCAGATACATTAGTTGTTGTAGTAGAAGTAGAAGTTTTTCTAAACTCAAGCAGCATCAGCGTGAGCAGACTGCATGCTGAACATCACTTGGCTGGCATTGCGTTCTTTAGAATGGCAGGAGGGCTACGTGAATCAAAATTCAGCAGCTCTAAAGTAAAACAAGATTCTTCCCATCCTAAACCTTAAATCAATGAGTGCCAATCAATGTTGAGATTAATTAAATAAAAGAAGGAGATTTATTTTTAGCCTTGATGCAAAGCATCCTTCCGACGTTTATTTACATTTACGTTTACGGCATTTAGCAGACGCCCTTATCCAGAGCGACTTACAATTCATACAATCTTGCAATTCAAGCAATTATGGGTTAAGGACCTTGCTTAAGGACCCAACTGTGGCAGCTTGGCAGAGGTGGTATTTGAACCCTGGACCATTAGGTCCAGAGTCCAGTACCCTAACCGCTAGACTACCATAAAATTTACATTATTTAGCAGACACCCTTATTCTGAGCAACTTACAATTAATCCAGTCTTACAAGCAATTCAAGGAATGGTGGGTTAAGGGCCTGGCTCAGGGACCCAACTGTGTCAGAGGTGGGATTTGAACCCTGGACCTTCTGGTCTATAGTTCAGTACCTTAACCACTAGGCCACCACAGTCCCACTTTATCGAAAAACAGCACAGTTATTGCTGTTTGCAGCTATTTTCATGTCGTTGAAGCTTAACTGGAGTTTAAAGAATAGTATAAAACAATTATTGTGTTTTAAACAAATCTTTAAATAGGTCTCCAAATCCTTAAACCTAGAAACGATACATTCTACGGCATTAGTTTTTTTCTACGGCTTTAGTTAAGCTTAATAACAGGTAGGGGTTTTATTTCTCACATGAAATCCAACTAAGTAACCAAAATGAGTGTTTATATAATGTGCACTGTTTCTGCCCTCAAATATAATAACCACCCCTGGCTTGTTATTACAGGTACAAATGTACCTTGTAAATGTATTTTAAATAGTACTAACAGCAGTAGCATAATAATAATAATAATAATAATAATAATAATAATAATCCTGTGCCAGGAATCAATCAATTATAATTAATTTATAACTGCTTTGTGATAAATCACATTGAGTAAAATGTTTAATCTTCTAAAAATATACGCCATTTCAGAATTCATTAGTATTTGGTATGTTCCCCTTTTGCTATAATTCCAGTGTGCACTTCAGCATGTACTCCACAGGTTTATAAGAAGTTAAAGGCCAAGCTGGGACACTGGCTCGACTGGCTTGCCGTCTGATGGTAGCGGTGCTCACCATCTGTGCATGTGATGAATAGAAAGCATGACTTCTCCCATTTTTCTTTGGCTTCAAGGTCCAGTTAGACACTCACATGCTCATTGTACAGTCATGGCCAAAAGTTTTTGAGAATGGCACACATTTTGCTGCCTCAGTTTTTTTTTTTAACCTTTTATCAGCTGTTTATATGGTATAATGAAGTATAATTCTAAGCATTCCATATATTTTTAATAATTTATTGACAAATACATCCAGTTTAACCAAAGACTAAATATTTACAGTGTTGACCCTTCTTCTTTAAGACTTCTGCAATTTGCCTTTGCATGCTGGATTTCAGCTTTAGGGTAAAAACGTATATGAAAGAAACTCATTCTTGGCTAATCAAAGCTTGTTTAAGCTCTTTTTTACATTTAAGTCATTTAGTAGACACCTTTATCCAGAGCAATATACAATTATTATAGTCTTACAATCCAAGCAAAAGACCCAACTGCGGCAGAGGTGGAATTTGAACCCTGGACCTTCTGGTCCATAGTCTAGTAACTTAACCACTAGGCCATAACAGTTCCACAGGATTTAAGGATTAATGTGAGGATTGGGATCTGGGGAGGTTCCTGGCCATGGATGCAAAATTTCAACGTTTTGTTCACTTGATTTTCACTTTCGCCTTGTGACAGCCAACAGCCTGTTGCCAGTTTGTATTTTTTTCATCCTCAGAATGCTTTTTTACCTTCTGCTGACCGGCAGCATGCCATAAACGTTGTAGGAAACACTCTAGACTAGTCGTTTGGCTATAATGATTTTCCCTTTGTTAAAGTCACTCTGGGCTTTACTCCTGAACATTTCTCAAATGACCAACACAGCGACTACGAGAACCCACTGTTCACATACCATCTAATATTACATTAAAAGTTTAACATGGCTGTTTTTATGTATCAATCAACATTTTTTGTTATTTGGGCTGTGCTTGCTTGGTGTATATACAAGTATATAAAACACTACATATAATACTTATATACAAAAACGATACTTTCATTTACTGCTGTAATACTTTCTCATTTCTTACAGAACACAGTTGCATGCTGTAGGTTTACTCAAAATAAACGGTTCCTAAACGAGATCTTAATTAATAAATAAAACAATCAATGCGCCTCAGGCAGAAGCTGGATCTATTGTGAACTTAGATTAGATCACGAGTCACTTGTGAAACAATGAATCACTGTTAAACAACACACAACCTCATTAATAATTCCTTTTTTATCTTATTATTGCTAATTACCGGTACTACTTTTTATCACAGTAGTGGTAACGTTTTGGACTCAGTTAAACACCGTTGTCTATTAATGCCAGAAGCAAGGTTATATCGAGAATGGGACAAATTTAGAGTGAACAGTTAACCTAATAGGAGGCATGGTGGCATAGTGGCCGATGCACTTATCCAGAGGATCTTACAACTCATACAGTATAACAATTCCAGCAACCGTGGATTAAGGGCCGTGCTTAAGAACCCAAATGTGGCAGCTTGGCAGAGACCAGGTCCAGAGTCCAGTACCTTAACTGCTAGGCCACCACAGTCCTCACTGTTACACCTACTAATACAAGAGCACAAATACTGTTGTATGCTTATTGGTTTGGATTTGTATTTGGCTTTAATACACCAAATATTGTCTGGTTTTGCAGAACTGGTAAATTGAGATGAGATTTTTTTTTTTCGCTTTGAGATCATAATACTGTAGTTATCCTAGTGAAAGTACTGCTTTGTCCTACGCCACTACTTCTTATTAAGAAGTCTTTAAGTGTATCATGTGCAGTAACCTGAGTAAAAGCCTTAAGATCTGATAGTCTGCACTGGCATTGCTCTGGCTGCTCACGTTTACTTGGCATTCATGTTCCTTTTGTTTGGATGTGTGTCTGTCTGTCTTTCCTTCAGGTCAAGAAGGTGAAGAATGAGGTTCCTCATCCTGCTCCATCCACAGGTCTTCCATTCTCCAGGCATTTATCCCAGCATCCAAAACGAAACAGAAGCCCCAGCACCGAACCCCAACTCTTCAGTCAGGGCAACCTTCAGACAGAGATCCTGGACCTGTATCCTCCTGCACTTAGTCCCATCAGGAGCACAGACGCTCTGAACAGGTGAGTGTTTCATTGTTGTATTCCACTCTGTCTGTTTTCAGAATTAAACAGCCTGTTTATGCTAATTTAAACACAGTCTGTTATATAGGCTCACTTCATGTAATAGATTAAAGAAGGTGCTTGAAACATTTGCATAGATTTCTGTCCATATTGAAATGATGACACCAAACAGTTGCTGCAGATTTGTTGGCTGCACATCCATGATGGCAATCTCTTGTTCCACCACATCCCAAAAGGTGCTCTATTAGATTGAGATCTGGTGACCGTGGAGCCATTTTAGTACAGTTAACTCATTATCATGTTCAAGATTCCAGTTTGAGATGATTTGAGATTTGGGATGTGGAACGTTATCCTGCTGGAACTAGCCATCAGAATAATGTACACACAGAGATGCACATGGTCAGCAACATTACTCAGGTAGGCAAGTGTGCCAAGAACGTCCATATGGGTTACACCAAATTCTGACCCAACAATGTGAATGTTGCAGCAAAAATCAAGACTCATCAGACCAGGCAACATTTTGAGCCCAGGTGAATTAGCCTCAGTTGCCTGTTGTTAGCTGACAGGAGTGGCACATTGTGTGGTTTGTGCTGCTGTAGCCCATCTGCTTGAAGGCTCTCCTGCATACCTTGTTTGTACAGAGTGGTTATCTAAGTTACTGTTGCCTTTCTGTCAGCTTGAACCAGTCTGGCCATTCTGTTCTGACATCTGTCATCAACCAAGGCATCTTCAGCCGTAGATCTGCCCTCACTGGCTTCTGTACTCTGAAGAGGTAGTGTAGAATTATGCTGCCACAGACACCGAATTCCACTCATGCTCATCATAAACAGCTGAAAGCTGATCCACTATGGGGATCAGGTGTCTCCTGGAATAGCGCTGTTATTGCCATGTTGTTACCATGACGCTTGTACTGCCACTGTCAGCATGAAAGCTTGAATGTTAGCTAGCTCATCTGCTGGCGGCAGTGTGTAAACAAGCCTGTCATTAGACGTGCTGAAGTGTTGATGACCAGCAATTATGTCATGTTCTGATCTGAATTAAATTCAGCTCATCCAGAGATAGATGACTTTCATTTTCCTGAGTTCTATTGTTTTTTTGTTCCTTCATTCATTCATTTATTCATTCATTGACATTCCTAATAAATACAGTTTAGGGTCACAGGTAGCCGGGCCCAGAAGGATCAAAGGAATCAGCCAAATGTGACATTTGTATTTTTTGAAGCGTCACTCTTGGCCAGAGAGCAGAGATGAACACATATAGCACACAGATGGAACCAAGGTTAGAACTTGTCGTAAGAAATTTCGGTGTGTACTCGAATGTACGACTTGGCTTTAACAACTACAATTACATTTGGAATTTAAAATGTTCCTGCGGCGATGTGTTAGTGCTTAAAATCTTATTGGTGTTCAATTACCGCGCTTTATTTATCCATTTGTTTTCTTACCCATCTGTTTATCCTCTGAGCATTTACTGTAAATATTTCACAGTGTGCTCACTGCTTATTACGGACAGTAAGTACCTGAGAAGCTAGACTACTCTTGTCTAGTCTGGTACAGACCGGCTTCTGTGTAAACATGCAGTACTAAGCTAGATTAAATTTCAAAAAGTTGTACCCTTTGACTTTCAGCTGGGGTTTATCTAAGTCACCAAAGCTTTCCCATTGATAATAAACCTTTCTGTTAACTGCCAGTGTTCCCGTTAATTGTGCTGTAAGCAATTCAACATGACTGATACTGGAAACGGGGCCACTGTAGTAATAATATGTCTCGATATAACATAAGTAATATGAACACATTAGTAGCAGTGTGATCATTTGACATTTTTAAATGCTGTAACTGTAAAAGGAAAACCTAGTGTTTATCATGTATGTCTGGAGAAAATGTAGAATCTTCGATTTCCTGGAATAGCACCCCACGTTTAATGTGTTTCAGCTGTTCTCACCTTCTATAGATATAACCGAGTGTTGCGTCTAACAGCAGTTTATTTACTCTACACACAGATTTAAATATGTAACACAAGCATCCACTGGCACAGTTTAAAGCTGTGCACTTGTAAAGCTCATTAATCTGCTCAGTGTGTGATTTATCTCAGTACATCTAAAGTGCCACTGAAGATGAAACGAGTTCATAACACATAATGAAAAGACAGAATATAGAATACTTGAGTCACAAAATTGCTCAGAGAGAAATCATACCATAGGCAGGTGTGCCTCTCTTTATTATTTTTTTAAAATATTATCTTTAACTAAGTACAAATTTCATTTATAATACATTGTAATACAGTCGATTCCGGTTAATAGGACCACCGGTTAATGGGACCAGCCGCTTATCCTAGAGTACCGAAACAAATCCTATTATATACGTGTAATATGATTCGCTTATTTGGACCAGAATTCCATGCTGAGTACCTATACGTTGTGTTGTAGATCCTTTAGAAAAACTTGTTTGCAATTTTATTTTTCAATTAACAAAGTTAGTAAGTAACAGTAGTTTTTGTTTGGTCTTTTACCATACGTGTAAATCGCACATTAAAGGTTTATTAAACATTTAATATGTTACATAACACGTCTCGTCTTGTAACATAGGGCATGTTCATTTATTCAGACCAGCTGGCTATTAGGACCAAAACGATCGGCTCCCATTAACCAGATTCTACTGTACTTTTCTAAAGACATTTTCTTAGATTTGTTGGTAGTTTTGTTGGTATCTCGCCACAGTGTTTCCCCTGCCTAAAAAAATCAGATCTTTTTTTCTTCATGAGTGTGCAAATGATAGTTCAAGATTACTTTAAAGTATGTTTTTTTTTGGTAAAAACAAACAAAAAATATAGTTGTGGTTTCATTGGCCTAGATCTAAATGAAATATTAATACAGCATCAGTATATCATCTAAAATACAAAGTCTTGGACCAAGTTAAGGTTCAGACCACCAACAATTTATTCCCCCATGTCATTAACCTCTACTTTTCGTGGTTAAGGTGACAATGGAGTCTGGAGCCAAAGCTGGAATTTACAAGGCGCAGGGAATCATGTATCCTGAACAGGGTGTCAGTCTATCACTGGGCTGAGTGTAAGTGTGTTACCGCTCCAAAGGGTGATCCAATTTCTTGGGCTGCTCATACCGGCCAGAAGGCATCAGACTCAAAGCTGGTTCACGTCTGTAATGAGTTAGTCAATTTTTGCTCTAACACAGAGGCTCCTACTTTTGTAATGTTCATTCATTCATTTTTATAACTGCTTTATGTAATTCAGGGTTGCTGGGAGCTGGGGTCTAACTGGCAACACCAATCACAAAGTAACTAAGCTCAGACAGGGCGCATGTCCACACATACACAGGGGCGCTTCAGAGAGATCGATTAACTGAATACATGTCTTTGGAATGCAGAAGGAAACTGAAAACTGAAAACTGAAACGCTAACCACTTGCACCACAGCGCAGCCCAGCAGTAATGTTATGCTAAATAATTTATACTGTTTCAAAATGAGACAAAAATAAATAATGTCCAATGTTTTTTTTTATCTCTATCCTTGAAAATGAAATAAGGTCAAGCATGTTAAAAAGCAAAACATGATTATGAAATGTAATCATTTATGTTGTTATTTTCAGACCTCTCTATGATAGATAGTGTAGCACTGTCCAAAAGTCACATGAGGAAAGGTTACAGGGCAGGAAGTCAAGGCACAGCGGTCTTATAAGAAAACAGTACGACACAATAAACAGAACAAAGCTAAGAAAACAAAGCCTAAAAAGTAGACAAAGCTAACAGGACAAGGGCTAAGAGAACAAAACTAATACATAGAAAAACAAAAAAGATAGATAAGCCTCTAAAACATAGAAAATAAATACAGTTTATAAATACATAAACTTACATCCTTATCCAGAGCGAATTACAATTAATACAGTCTTACAGTCCAAGCAACTGTGGGTTAAGGGCCTTGCTCAGGGACCCAACTGTGGTAGAAGTGGGATTTGAACCACCTCTAATCCCTTCTGAATCCCTTCTGGTCCATAGTTCAGTACCTTAACCACTAGGCTACCACGGTCCCAAAAATGTAGAGAAAAGCTTTTTTTTTTTACATTTACGGCATTTAGCAGACGCCCTTATTCAGAGCGACTTTTTAATATATTAATAAATTAATACAGTCTTACAATCCAAGCAGTTATGGGTTTAGGGCCTTGGCTAAGGTGGGATTTGAACCCTAGACCTTTTAGTCCATAATCCAGTACCTTAACCATTAGGCCACCACAGTCATATTAGTATGCCACCAGACAAGCAATAGGCAAGGCAACAATGTACAAAACATAGAGTGTGGAGACAGGCCAGGGACTAAAGGAACACACCGAGTGTGTTTATAAGAACTTAATGATACAATAACTTAAAAAAGTCATATGTTGTTAGTAATCCGATCAATGATTATACATGCACTTAAGCCCTTAATCTGCAGGTTTACATGACTCATGTAGTAATCAGGGGTTCCGGGGTCTGGACTGGATTCATTTATCTATATTTGAAAAGTTTTTAGTTCTTAACCAACCTTATGGAACGGATTAATGACAGGAACCGAGGTACCACTCGATCAGATTACTGAACTTAAATCCAGCTCTTTTTCTCTGATTTCTTAATCTGATTTCTATTGGAGTATCCTGTACAGATGACCACAATATAATGAGCAGAAATACGACCATGATCGGATTATTAAGTAAATTCATCCACTGATATGTGGGGTTTAATAATACAGTGCCAAACTGGCAACACAGGGCGCCAGTCTATCACATGGCACACACACACACACACACACACACACACACACACACACACGCACAGTCCACACATATTTGGAGAGCTTTTTTAAACATAAACACAGGCATATTTTATGCAAATGTAGTTCAAGTTATTTCATTTCGAAAAAACAATATCTAATTTTAACAGAGGTTCCCAGTCTTTTTACAAGCCACAGCTCAAGGGAAATGTAGTTTCTTCTGAGAAACATTGTTCTCCAGTCCTGCTTCATGTGCCAGTGTTTTGTACTTGTGATTCAGCTGAGTGGCTCAGCATCAGGTGGTTTGTAAGCTGACTCAGGTGTGTTAGTGCAGGGAAAATGCTAAACTAAGCAAGGCAGCAGTGTAGGGGTTGGAAATACTGAGCTACGTACAGCTCATGACTGTGAGGCTATGGGAATTTTGTACATCCAAGACAGATTTGTATGCTGGTAGCATACTGGTACAGATCATGTATACTTAATTTTTAAAGGTATTTCTTAATAGTTATGAATGGATATTTCTAATATTTTAAACAAAAGTCAGGTATTTTTTTATTTAGAAACCAAAATGTACCTGTGGATGGTGCAGTTCTTAATTTGTCATCTCATCACCCAGAGCATGTGGCCACTGAAACATTGCAGTCTAAAGAAGGATGAATTTAAGAATAAGTATTGGGGACTTATCACAAAAATGTATTGTGTCACCTAAAACCATGTCTGATAGTTACATTCTGAAAATTGATTCAAATTCAGTGTAAACAGTGTAATAAGTTTCACCTGTTTGAGTTTGTGGGTGATCTAATATAGACGCTTTTTGCATATCAGCCAATCTCTGGCAATGGTTTTGTCGTTTGAACAACACTGTTATTCACAACCTAATAAAACAAAAAGCTTATTCATAGAGAGTCCCGTTGTGGCACAGACTAGGTCAGCTGGACTTAACAGTACTCATGGTGTGGAGCACATCTGGGCCAGGTGTTAAAACACACATTAAATCACATAAATGGTTGCATAGCTGTATTTCTTTTATGTCCTTTTAGTTATTGTTTGCTACTGTAGCTACATTTACAGCATTCAGCAGACGCCCTTATTCACAGCCACTTACAGTTATATAGACGGTACTTGTACTGTAGACGTCTTTCACTGCCTCCTGACCAGTCTCTGAATATTTAAGTCATGTTTCCTGTATGCTGAGTAAATGCACATAACTTAAAGTAGGAGCTAAAATTCATTATACACAAAATTCTAAGAACTACGTTTATTCTCAGTTCCTGCTGTGTGAAACCTTGAGAAAGGGGCCACAGTTCTAAGATCTATGAAAAGGTTCCTTCAATGTAAATGTGTCTAATGAGGGGTGGGGGGGTGGAGAGAGAGAGAGAGAGAGAGAGAGAGAGAGAGAGAGAGCTCAAATTAGGAACAGTTATGGTGGTTCCATATACTTTCCAGTTCTAAACAATGCTCTGAACAGTACTTAGGAATCGTTCTAGTTTGGGAAATTTTGCTGTTTTCATCTTTCTCCAAATGTTCTTTATCCTGGAGCACTTATTAATGGTCATTTCTATGAAATATTTGTGTTACCATGAAATACCAGTAGTGGAATCCTCTAGGAACAGTAGGGTTTATCCTGAAATCACTACAGTTTTTTTATGTTACGCTTTGATGTTCATTTTTATAAAGTGTAAATTGTTTTGTAAAGAAAATATGTATAAAGCTCTGTATCTAAACATCTGTAGATTCAGAATTATTGTACTGCTTTGGTGGACAATTGGTAGATATTACAATTCTCATTGAAAGAGCAAAGAAAACAAGGTCCTGCCATGTCATTAATGTTATGCAAAGCTTTTGTTAAAAGAATCCATTGTTTCCCACTGTTGCACTATTATACCTGTCATTACAGCTGCTAATATATGTGGGAATGCAATATATGGGATATGTAGGCTACTACATTTAATACTAAGGATAATAACTACAGGGGTTAAACAATGAAGTGAAACGCCTGGTTTTGGACAAAGGCAGCCCGGCCGTGATTATTGACCCTGTGGATCCCGACGGACAGTTCTGGTGGAAACAGGAGAGTTGAGGTGCACATTTAATTCTGCCATGA
>JAVSBV010032092.1:0-11604 GCA_033117975.1 Parotocinclus spilosoma | reverse complement strand
ATATATATATATGTGTGTGTGTGTGTGTGTGTGTGTGTGTGTGTGTGTGTGTGTGTGTGTGTGTGTGTGTGTGTGAGTCAGGGACTGTGTATTATGAGTCATATTTTCACCTGACTGACCAATGAAGAAAAGCAGTCCTTCAAAGCTCTCCTTGTTCTGGAATAAAGGGATAGTGGAATCGTCCTAGAATAAAAAGAAAGAGGTAATTGTTATTAGTGAGAGAAGTTTTTTGTTTTTTTAATTTTAGTAGCAAACGTGTTTGTAGTCGGGGTTACACGAGTGTTAAGTTTACCACTGAAATTCTTGTGCTTGTCATCAGTGATCTGTTATTCACGCGAAACAACATCTAACACTTTTACCAGCCTTTTACTTTTGTCAATATCCATATATTCAGCCCTTTTTTAGACATACAACACCATTAAGATACACTTGTACACTAATATTCAGTTTGATCAGCCTTTTCATTTATTAACTGCTTATTGACATAATGCATAATACTTTATTTACATTAATATTCCATTCAGTATAGTCTTATATCCTGGCATGAACCGCTGATGTCATTGTCCTCTGTGTATCGATTTCATGCTTCAGGAAGACAAACCTCAGCAGTGAGCAAGTGCCAGGTTTCAGACCAGCATTTCCAATCTTCAGGAATGCTATTCAGAAAAAAAACAGAAGAAAGTCTTGAGTTCAGGGAGGAATTTGGGCTAGCTTAAAATTTAAGCAGACGAATCGTCCAATTGGTCCAGTGACTTTATTCTGAAAAAAATAAGCACTAGCTCCAATGTTTGTCTGGATTTACCAGTTTTTACTATAAAACTGGTACCATCAGAGCTAGGTAAGGTAGTCACTATACTACTTAAAAATAAATGTAATCTGCTGTGTACACAGGTACTAGTCAGTACTTTTGTTTCTAGGGTTATTTTGTGAAGCTATCTGAGCGTTAGAAAGTTTCTAAAGGTTATGGGTTATTCTTAGATTTGTAGGCTCGAGGCATAAATAGGGCAGCTGAAAAATATTATTGCCTAGTGCTCATGCAATAGTTCACAAAAATTATATTATATAACATATTTCGTACACGCCATGCTGATTCATACAGCATAAATCTTCAGTGTGTTCTTCACAGTGCTGCCTCAGGCTCTGAAAGCATGACTTTTTTGTTTTTTTGTATCAGACAGAACTGCTTTGTTCATCCTCTTGTACCTCCACTCCATTACTCTAGCCTTATCTCTAAGAAGGAAACAAACTCGCATATATCTCATGTGTAGTTAGAATTGTGATTACACATAACCTTTAAGAACAGGTGATATAACCAACCATGTTTTAATTGGTTTTTGATAACAGAATTGTAACCAACAGGGCTCAGTGAAAAACTTTGGTGACCTCATGATGTGCAAAATGTTACTTCATCTGGTGACTACACACTGATTTCATCATCCTTGTCTCATGTTTGCCTGATCAGTATTCAAAGTTATACTCTTGTGCGAGACAAATTCATTTTACCATAATGTGTCTCCCATAAATAATCTATTGGGGGGGGGTGACTTAAATAATTATTTTGCAGTTTTTATGATGTACGTTCATAGTGAATTAGGAAGTAATTTAACTGTTGTTAACTGCAACTCTAGTAGCCTGTATCAGTTACACATACACAAATCTTACTGGTTTTATTACCTAGTTACTAAATAGCATTCACCCTATCATGGCTGTTATTTATATTGGTTTTGCACATTGGTCATCTGGTGAGACTTTGGGACTGTCCGCTTCTACAATAAGAAGCAGCACCTCAGACTGCAAGAAGTTTAATTTGCATTTGTGAGTGCTCTGACTGTGCTAGCTTGTGCCTAACATAAATGACTAACATAAATGAAGCAGGATTAAGACTTTTTTTGACAGTGCCACAAGTGTTTTGCCCTGTAGCTGGTGACAGTTTTCAATGCACGCCCTGACTGCCTACATGTTTTAAAAGTCAATCCTGCTACAATACTGGTAGATATAGTTTGGTAAGATTATATATAGTAAATGTAGTACAACCAGGGAAGTTATGCAGATAGTTTGCACATCATAATAATGCTATTGGCAGACTTAACTGTTATCAAGCACTATCCTAATAACAATATATCATATCATATCATATCATATCATATCATATCATATTATATCATATATTGCAGTTAGTGCTTTGTAGCAGTGGAGTGATACTGGGAGACCAGGAGGGTTGGAAGTGGTAATAACTAAATCGATTATCATTACAAAGAAATAGGAAACAATAAATGTACTCTTTAGGACTATATAAGTAGTATAGCATTTTAATTATGATTTCCAATAATTGCAGTATTTTGATATGATGTTGACATGATGCTGTTATTAGGCATAGACAGAAAGGAGAATTAACACTTAAGGATTTTCCGAGGGATGCTGTGCACCAACGACTGTAGATACAGGATGTAGAGAACCTTATTTATCTCACTAGTGTCAGGAAGTATTAATTACATTATGTAGGCAGAAGACGCTACACACTACCTGTCATGTGTGGGTACCCCTGGATTGGTGGAGCATGTCATAGGACTCCAGGGTGTGTGAAATCCTTTATACAGAGACCTAAGTTGGTGTCAGGATTGACAAAAAAAACATCCCCCATCATGAGAAAGTGCTGAGGCTTGGGAGCCACTGACAATGTGGAGCTCTCAAACATGGCTGGACTGAACACAACCTGAAAAACAAGACAACTGACATGACGGGTTGCCAAGAACCAGAGAACATCTCAAACCTCCCCTATTTAGAGATGGGATACAAACCGGATTGCATTTAACCAGTTTAGTTCCATAAACCATCAATAACCAACTAGTTCTAGTTCTAGTTATCAAACCTTTGGCCAGGAGATTATTCAGTTGCATCTGTTTCTTTGCACCTTTGTTAAGTCTCGGTGTGGTTCCTCAGCACAAAAAAGCTCAGATGTATGGATTTTTGCACCATCAAGTTCTGACTTGCTAGCACTGAAGGTTTGGGTTATTCTTATGTGTATCTGGGTGTTTGTTTCCAGATGTTCCCCCTTGTCTGAGGCTCACAAGTCTAAGCAGTTTTCAGAATGGAGGCTTACTCCTTATGTTGTGCCCAGCACCTCACATTGGACAAAGTATATAGTGTGAGCTCGGTGGGCAGCACTACTGCCTCACAGCAAGAAGGTCCAGGGTTCAATCCCAGGGAGGAGCGGCCTGGGTCCTTTCTGTGTGGAGTCTGCATGTCCAGTGTCTGCGTGGGTTTATTCCGGTTATCTCCCACAGTCCAAAGACATGCATGTTATGTTTTTTGTTCACTTTAAATTGGCATCGATTCGAGGATGTAATGGCCTAGCCAGCAGGGTGGCGGTAAATAATGGCTAAAACACCAGAGCAGTGGTTTGACCAGCAACGTCTACACGGCATCTGACAAACTGGTTGGTCAAGCCGGTCACATTGTGTGAAAACAATAAAAAATACTACTATTTTATTGTAATATATATTGAGTTGTCTGACTTTTGATTTCTTTAATACATTTATAATCAATGTCAGTGGAAGATTCTACCATAAACTAGCTTGTACTAGATTGTACTGTCAGTAATATAAATGTCCTTTATTTTATTTAATATACATATTGTTAGTGTTCCTACCTTACTATCCTAATTACGACCTGATTCCTATTTGGGCGTGGGTTTTAGCGCTGTTCAGGGCCAGGTCATTGTCATTCGATCTCCATTCGGTACGCACGCCCGACCAGCGGCTTGCCCGCACCCTATCACGCACCTTTAGGGATAGGGGTAACGTTCCGGGGGCTTTCAGTGCTGATGGGCACGTATGGAGGGGAACCCTCGAGGTATTTAGTAAGTTAGGGGCACTTTAAGGGTCTCCTATCCCGTACTTGTGTGCTCCTCGCATGCCTGAGCTCGCGCTACTCCGTTGTCTGTACTCAACTAGCATCACTCCAGCCGGCTGCTTGTTCTGAATGGGACGCGCCCCGGCTTGGCTTCTTCGCGCCACAAGTGCGCAAGCTCACGCTCGCCTTTTGTGCTCTTTTGAGCCTCACTCTGGTCGGCTGCCCTCTCGAAATGAGACACGCCCCGGGTAGAGCGGCCACCTGGCTGCGCATTTGAATTATACGTGACAGACATCTATTTAATCATGCATACAGAATATAGCCCTCTCCTCCAAGTGCATTCATCTGTACTGTTTATAAGCAGCAGGTTGAAAAGAGATTTGAAAAGAGGTTAAGTTAGTCTGCTTCTTTCCTTATTGGTAGCCTAATCAAGTAGTTGTGTTTTATTTAGCGTGCCTATTTCCAAAACTTTTGTTGGCCAAACCTTACAACCTAAATTACTTACCTTAATACCACAAATTAAACAGGGTAACATTTAAGTCAATTATTACAACCTCATATAAAATAAAGTAAATAAAAATACTTTGACTTTTATTTTCCCCAACATGTTTTGTCTGGTCTATTACTTTTATTTACCATTTCATCCCCTCTGATCCCTTCCCTTCCCCCCCTCACGTCATTAGTGCCTCCTTACTCTGTCTGGCAGACCCGTCATCTCTACGTTTGACTGAAAAAACAGTAGCTGGGGATTGATGGGGGACATGGTTACTATGGAAACTGCATCAGCACTCATTCTGTTGCTCCCACCTCTCCTGTTTCCGTGGTGACTGAGCACCATTCAGTCCAGGCAGTTTTACCATGCACAGTTTAATGGGAAACCATGCAAGCACTGGGAAATCATTCTCAGACAGTGAAACTCTGTGTGTGTGTGTGTGTGTGTGTGTGTGTGTGTGTGTGTGTGTGTGTGTGTGTGTGTGTGTGTGTGTGTGTGTGCGTGTGCTCATACATAGTAATGAAAGGAATGTAACTACTCTTTGCTGGATGAAATAGACATCACTTTATAAATAATAGATATTCTATAGTAATGTTAAGGGAGGTCCAGGCGGCTGTTTATTCAATTAAAGGTTTTAACTGCACCCAGCTCCTGCTCAGGAACCTCCAGTGAGCGTGTAACTGAGTGGTAGTTTTGAGGTCATTTTCATATGTTAACTATATTACTAGTTCATTTGTGTGTGCTGTCTTATAATAAGGAATTTGAATACATTCTGTTATGGAGGACATTTTTAACATTCGGTTCACTATGTCTCCCACATTGTATCTGTTGAACAGTCAGATTGACGAAACATTTGATTACTGGATGAGAAGGGTTTTTATTTGGCTGGTTTTTGTAGCAAAAAAGTGCATATTGTTGCTTTGGTCCTCTCATCAGGCCCCCTGTGGCCCCCAGAATGTGGATTTCTCGACTGTCGTCCTTGCTCCCTCTAGAAAAGCTGACTTTTGATTTGCGTTAATAAACACCCAGGTTCTGGCGAATCTGGTCCGCTGTTTGGGTTTATCTTCTGGTTAGATCTGGTTAATGCCCTTCTCCTTTTCTCTTTCTTCCTTGTTAAATGTTTTTGTTTTCCTTTGTTAATCATTTTGGTTCGTTACTGCCATGTGTTTATTAGTGCAAATTTGTTGAAAATAAAAATAATTAAAAAAATTATAATAAGGGATTTGGTCACAATATACCCATTACTTCACACTACATCCCTAGCCCTCTATCAATCAAGTGCTACTGTTTTTATTAGCTCAGATGAATGCTCCAGATTTCAGCTTGCTAGCCGAGCCAGGAAACTGGCACATATCTGTCTCTTGATAATAATATTATGATTATATAATTTGCAATAGAGCATATGGGTAATTTAATTATTTTACACTCAGATTACTATAAATATAAATTAATCTTAGTCGGCCAGTTCTGATCGTAAAAGAGTACTGACTCAATGACAAAAGCTATAATGACATACCATAACAGAGATGGTCACGGATTAACAATGAGGTGGAGGTCAGGATATTGACATACTCATATGCTGCAATGTGGGTTTAAATGGGGAGTTGATTCTGTACTGTGTTTAAACTGTCAATTTTTCTTTCACAAATCATCACTTACTGTGTTTGCTGCACTCAGTTGGCTGTCTTAATACAGTGACATGCACTTCCCAATTCTATTGCTGAAGCATTTGTAGGGAGAAGGAGCCATATTCCATACAGCACATATATCTTGGTAGCTTCCAGCTCTAAGCACCTGGGCCTGATCTGTTGCCATGGTCACCGTGCTGCCCTTTGGCAAAGAGGGAGGGAGCATGAGGAGCGTGCAGACGGCGCAAAATGGAGAAACGGATGGAGAACAAAGAAAACAGGGATTGTTATGCACTGATTGTGTTTCCTTGATAATTCCTGACAACTCTAATGTGTGCCATGATTCTTAAAACAGAATACATGAACTCCCCAGAGGTCAATGATGATAATGATGATGATGATTATTATTATTATTATTATTATTATGGCTTTATTTTATTATTATATTATAAAGACCATCATTAACTATTATCACATTATAGCTGTTTTGGTTATTATTTGATTATACCGCTACCAGAACTGATTGTATTTTTTTTTTTAAAAAGGGTAGAACTATTATCTGCTTAAATAACTAAATGCAAGTTGAATTAAATTGGGGGAAGTTAATGTTTATTAGATTCTTTATTAAATACACCAAATATTATGCATATATCTAATCAGCCAATAATTTGGCAAAAACTCTGTGCATTTAGGTATGTAGACATGGACAAGACAATATCAACAAAATGGGGAAAATGATCAGAATTGAGAAGAAAGGTCATTTAAGTTACTTTGAATGTGGCAGGGTCCTTGGTGCTGAGACAGTCTGAGTATTTCAGGAACTGTGGATTTACTGGGATTTTTATCTACAGTCATCTCTTTGATTTACATACAATGGTCAGAAAAAGAGAAATTAATCCATCAAGATGTCCGAGGGGAATGGTCAGACTGGTTTGGGTTGATAGAAATGCAACGGTAGCTCAAATACACACTCGTTACAATCAAGGATAGTATTTATGAATGCGCAACAAGTCAAAGCTTGAAGCAGATTGCCTACTGCCGTCGAACAGGCAGCTGACACTACAATTTGCACAGGCTCACCAAACTTATACAATAGAAGATTTAAAAACCATTATTTGAATGGTAGGGTCAGAATTTGTAAACATCATGACAGCCTGGCTCCATCCTTCTGTGCATGAGTGGGTCGAGCTGATGCTCATGGGTTCACTGTACTCCAATGACCTTCACAATCACCAGATCTTAATCCAATGGAGCACTTTTGGGATGTGGTGGAAAGGGAGGTTTGCGAGAAATCTGAAGATGCTGCATGATGCACTCAAAATCTCAAAATCTCTAGAGAATAGTTTCAGGAATGTTTGTTCAATCAGTGTCATAAAAGCCCAGAAAGGGGGGGGGCGGTACTAACAAGGTGTTCCTAATAAAGTGGCACATTAGATTTTATCTGCTTGCATTTTTGGACTTCCGGGTTTAATTCAAGGGGTTGAAGATAAATATCCTATGTAACAGTTAGGAATTGCAACCATTTTCCTACAAAGCCGTCTTATTTTAGGGGTGCAAAAGTAAGTGGACAAATTTATATTACCACAAATAAAATGTTAATTTTTAGTACTTTGACAATGACAATGACAGCCTGAAGTCTGGAACCCATGGACATCACTAAATGCTGCGTTTCCTCCTTTGGTTTTTACTACAGCTGTCTTCAGTTGTTGCTTATTTGTTGGTCTTTCTGCCTTAAGCAAGTAAAATGCATGCTCAATTAGGTTGAGATCTGGTGATCTAGGCCATTGCAGAATACTGGGTAACTTTTGCAATATGTTTTGGGTCATTGTCCGTCTGTACTGTGAAGTGTCGCCCAATCAACCTTTGGCATTTGTTTAAATCTGAGCAGAAGGTATATCCCTATACACTTCAGAATTCATCTGGGTGCTTCTGTCATTAGTCATATAATCCATAAACACCAGTGAACCAGTGCCAATGGAAGCCATCAAACTACATCCACCATGTTTTACAGTAGAAGTAGTGTTGTTTGGACCATGAGCAGTTCCAAGCCGTATCCATACTTTCTTCTTCCCATTATTCTGATACAGGTTTCTGATCACAAAGAAATGCTGTTCCAGAACTAGGCTGGCTGTTTTAGGTGTTTTTGGCACAGTCTAATCTCAGTCTAATGCCCTTTCTGTTATTAAGGCTGACTAATTGTTTAAACCTTGTGGTGAACCCTCTGTATTTGCTCTCATGAAGTCTTCTCTTTATGGTAGACTTAGATAATGATATAACTACTTCCTGGAGAGTGTTCTTCACTTAGGTGGATGTTGTGAAGGAGTTTTTGTTCACCATGGAAAGGATTCTTTGATCATCTACCACTGTCATCTTCTGTGAACATCCAGGCCTTGTTTGAGCTGATGAGGTTACCAGTCAGCTTTTTCCCCCAGAATGTACCACACTGTTGATTTGGCCACTCCTAATATCTCTCTATCACTGTCTGATGGATTTCTTCTTTTTTCAGCCTAATAATGGTTTGTTTCACTTCCATTGAGAGCTCCTTTGACTGCATATTGTGGGTTCACTGAAAAAACTTCCAAATGCAAACCCAATACCTGGAAACAATTCCAGACCTTTTATCCGCATAATTGAAGATGGATTAACAAGGGAATAGCCTATAAAATAACTTCTGAGATGATTGTCCCATTATGTTGAAAAAAGGCAGCTACATATTAATGGCCTGCAATTTATAAACCATTCCTTCAGTTACGATGGGAGTACCCTTAAGATAAAGCTGAGAGTCTGCCCTGTAAGCACATATAGATTATATAACTGCATCTTTAATATGTTTTGGTAAACAGCTAAAATGACCAAACTTGTGTCACTTTCCAAATATTTCTGGCCCTAATTGTACTTGCTTTTTCTCTGTTTCTTTCTTACTCTAAAGCAATGGAGATGTTGTACTGGCGAGATGTGAAGCAGACCGGCCTAGTGTTCAGCAGTATGCTGCTGCTGCTCTTCTCTCTGACACAGTTCAGCGTGGTCAGTGTGGTGGCCTACCTGGCGTTGGCTGCACTCTCTGCCACCATCAGTTTCAGAGTCTACAAATCAGTCCTACAAGCTGTTCAGAAGACTGATGAGGGGCACCCTTTCAAGTAAGATTTGTTCTGTGTGTATGTGCTTTCTGTATTCTGAAAAAAAAAAAACAATGTTTCTTGTGTGTACTGGTCCTGGGCGGGTGGCACAGTGGCGCAGTGGTTAGCACCGCCACCTCACAGCTTCGAGATTCCCGATTTGAGGCGTCGACTGTGTGGAGTTTCCATGTTCTCCTCATGTCTGCTTGTGTTTTCTCCTAAGATGTGTGTTGATTAATTGTTGTTTTCAAAGTGCTTTTAATGTTTGTATGAGTGTGTGAGTATGTGTGGACGATGGATTGGCGCCCTGTCTGGGGTTGTTCTTGCCTAGTGTCCTGTGACCTATTAGGCACTGGCTGTCCCGCGACCCAACTAGAATAAGCAGATAGGATAATGAATAAATTGTCATGGGTGATATGACCAAACATTTGTATGACTTTTTTTCACATTATTTTTGGAGGGTTGGGGGGTCGAGAGAGAGAGAGAGAGAGAGAGAGAGAGAGAGAGAGAGAGAGAAAAAGATTAGGTTTGAGAGCGAGAGAGTAAGAGGGAAGAGGAGAGAGAAAGGGATAAGAAAAGCGAGAGAGGAGAGGGAGAGGAGAGCAACAGAGATAAAGATTGGGAAGGAGAGTGAGAGAGAAAGAGAAAGAGGAGAGCAAGTGAGAAAGAGGAGAGTGAAGGAGAATGAGAGAGAAAGAGAAAAAGGATAGCAAGTGAGAAAGAGGAGAGGGAAGGAGAATGAGAGAGAAAGAGGAGAGCAAGAGAGGAAGAGGAGAGGAGAGGGAAGGAGAGTGAGAGAGAAAGAGAAAGAAGAGAGGAGAGGAAAGGAGAGTGAGAGAGAAAGAGAAAGAGGAGAGCAAGCGAGAAAGAGAAAGATGAGAGAAAGAGGAGAGCGAGAGAGAAAGAGGAGAGCGAGAGAGAATGAGGAGAGGAGAGGAAAGTGAGAGAGAAAGAGAAAGAGGAGAAGAAAGGAGAGCGAGAGAGAAAGAGGAGAGGAGAGGAAAGTGAGAGAGAAAGAGAGAGGAGAGCGAGAGAGAAAGAGGAGAGCGAGAGAGAAAGAGGAGAGGAGAGGAAAGGAGAGTAAGAGAGAAAGAGAAAGAGGAGAGCAAGAGAGAAAGAGGAAAGGAGAGCGAGAGAGAAAAATTGGAGAGAAGAGCAAGAGAAAGAGGAGAGAGAAGAGCGAGGGAGAGAAAGAAAAGAGGAGAGAGAGCATGAACTGAACATTATTTCCAGAGATCTAACACTACAGTGACTAAACTCGATGGCAGCCCCTTTTCCATTTTCTCTTTCTTTCACGTGTTACTAGACTGCTCACAAAAATGTTCAAAATCAAATATCCCAATATTTTTGTGAGTAGTATACAGACAAACAAAAGTCCTTTTTAAATACTAGTTTCAGTATTTGAAGAAACAGCATTGAATAATTCATAATTATTAGAATTCATTATATAAAAATTATATATTATTTATATTTATAATGCAATGCTTTGAACAATTCGATTTCTTCAGTTACTCAATTATTTAAGTCGTACAAACAGCACACTTATTTCTTTTACTGGACTAAGCTCTAGTAATCAGATTAAAAAATCTGGTTTTAGCTCACTAATCGGATTTCTCGATGCAGTTTAATTAGTCTGCGCATGCACTAGAAACCTAACCACAGAGAGTGTAGTGCTGTCCCTAAAGCAGAATGCTGAATTATTTTAACACACTGCATCTTTTGGGCTTTTTTCCCCCCATAAACCTATTTGCTAATTTCTCTGGCAGAATCTGGCAACCATTAAAATAAACGCTCCAGCCATGAAAGGGATAAGAAAAGCTGAAATGCAGGAGATTTGTTTACATCACCCCGCTTCTGTAAAGTCAAAATCCTATTATTGCCCAAGTCATGTAAATTTGGAGCTTTCCCATTATCTGAGTGCACAAAGCACAAACTCATCGATCAGATTAATAAAAAAATAAAAAATAAAAAAAGTAAAAAAAACACAAACTCTTTAACAGTTATCAGATTATTAAGTAAAATTGTGTCTCATGTTTTAATTATTTATACTGTTTATAGGACATTCAATCCCACAAAGATCTGTGCACACTATATTAAACGGCTGAGCAGCTCTGTTTTTTTTCTCCCCAAATCCCCAGTTCCCTGCCAGATGCCGACCCGTCACAGAGCCGTAAACCAGTGAGACTTGTGACTGATTCTATTCATGAATGCCTGCAAATAGGAACTCCCTACTTCCGTCGAATCCAAGCACCACCTTGATTGGCCTGTTGCAGCAGCAGGGAGATGATCCATGTCTGACCATCTCTCCCTCAGATAGCCAATTGTGTGCATGACGAGCCTGGCCAGGCCATACGCTTTAGATGCACTTGGATGTTCTTCTGGCTCAGCGTCGCTCTGATTGTCTTCAACACCGGAGGCAGATCCCCCACCGGAGGCAGATCGGTTGGACATTAGGAGACGATGTGCCGCCAAGGACCTCCCACTAAGGACTCATTTTATAATCTATTCTGTTTTA
>JAVSBV010032081.1:0-11605 GCA_033117975.1 Parotocinclus spilosoma | reverse complement strand
GCAACCAAGTTTTTGGAAACGATCTACAACACAATGTATAGGTACTCAGCATGCGAAGTAATAATACTGTAAAAAAAGCAACTTCTTACTAAAAATCCAGTCAACGTTTGAAGAACTTATCCAGTGTGATCTGATGCGCTTTTGCTGTGGTTAAGTGGCGACTTGTGGCTTCTTTTTTTGTAGTAAATGGAAATGTTAGGCTAAGAGCTGTAGGTGGCAGTAGAGGGCTGGGGAGAAACTCGGGAGTTTTCAGGTAATAATGTCAAAGACGAAGAGTTTCTTCACAGACATCACATACTGTACACATTTTTTACCTGATTAAGAAGAATTTTGTTCCAAATAAGCAAATAACATTACATGTATATAATAGGATTTGTTTCGGTACTATAGGATTTGGTCCTAAAGATTTTGGTAATAAGCAGCTGGTCCCATTAACCTGAATAGACTGTATACCGTTCATAGAAACCCCATATTGAAATATCCCTTAATTTTTGTGAGCAGTCTAATTTAAATGCATTTCTACAAACAAATTTTTGTTTATTGAAATTTGATATTCACATATGATTTTATACGATTTAAGAAGCACTTGCAAGAAAATGAGCTCAGATTTTCACTGATACAAACTTGGAGTGTGTGCATAAACACAAACAGACAAACAATGTATGTGTGTGTGTGTCTCTGACTCAGTAAATAACATTAAGAAATAAAACCAAGTCAGCTAGTAATTATATTTTTCTATTTATATTATCTATTTATAATTAACAACCTAAAGTCCCGCACTGTGTAAATATCTTATTAAAAAGCAACGCACTGATCGTTTATTTTATTAAACAATTAAAAATGTTCTACTTCTCTAATCCGCAGCTCCGCCCTAAACTGGTTTGTTCCGCATGTAAACACTGTGAAAAATACTTTATAATGATTATCCCAGTAAGAAAACATTTGCTGACTTATATGTGCGTTATGAAACTGTACAAAATAACTGACTTCAATAAGTTTATAAATAAACAGTGTTACACCCCAAGTGCAGCTTCACTAGGGTTACGCTAGCTGGTTAAAGCTGGACAGCTACGTTATTAACTTTAAAAATGAATCCGTCCTTGTTCACTTTCAATTTAAAACAGCTTGAAATTGAGTAAAATAGGAATTTATATTGAGAATAAATAAATAAGAAATGGCATTTCTCTATAAAGACTTACTAACAGGAAGCTAGCATTAGCCACTCCTGAACTGAGCATATGATATGCTAACACAGGTAGCGGAACATATTTACGGAGAAACAGTTACATTTATTTGATTAAACTCACCAAACGAGTTAAGGAAATCTGCGATCTTCTTGATGCTGCTGGTGATCACTTCGATATATTCTCGATTGGCCCAGTCCTGGTGGATTTCTCTCTGAACTGGATCCTCCTGTCCGGCCATTTTTAGCTCCGATTATGAAGACTCACTTTCTTGGAGCAGCGACTCCTCCGGTCAACTACAGGTATTACACCACCAGCGTGAGTATAAAAGTCTATAGTTTGAACAGGCTAAAATATATTAATTACTATTGTAAATAATAATGTCTAAAAATCCCCCAAACTGTAATGAAAAATAATAAGTACAAAACAATTGCTATTACTAACTATTATTTATTATAAAAGCAGAAATTGATATGATTTAACTAGATTAAAGCCGCACAAAATAAAAACAGAAAGAAGTGACAAAGCTATGAACAAATATTAAAATAATTCTATGTTGTTACAGGTGGGAAACGTGATAAAATAACAAATTACATAATAATAATTAAAACCGTAATACTGCGTAATAAGACTATACATTACTTGAGCCTTAAACTAATACTAGGCATATGTCAAATACATTAATTAAACAGTAGTCTAAATGACAACAAGAACGACGATAATACGTTGTTAACATTTTACAATAAAGTAACAATTATATCATTATATTTTTCATTTACGCTGTAATAAAAGAAATGCGCATATTGAAATGGTGAGAAATGAAAAAATCCTACATTCATTCATCCTACATTCACTTTCTAATCCGCTTAATCCGGGATAGGGTCGTGGCAGAGCCGGCGCCTGGCTGGCGGAACAGGGCGGAAGGCATGTTTTTTTATATGTTTCTACGTTTTTTAATTATTTATAAATCTTAAAATAGTTGTATCGTTGCTAACGCCGAATAGCGCTCGTGCTCTAAACCATTAACCTGCCCTTGGTCTCCATGGCAATCGTTGAAAATTCATTCTAAACAAGTTAGTTAATCGAGGACAAGGTTTGAAACAAATCAATTTCTTATCTATTGAAACAGAATGAGAATACATGTGTTACTATAACTTTCAGTCTATATGTTTATTCGTTTAATATTGGAATAATATAAGAGATTATTATCGTAATTATTGTATGGCTAAGCTTATATGCTAATGTAAGTGTGTAGAGTAGATGATCTGTAGAAGTCCCGTTTTAATGTCACAGTAAATAAAACTATCAACGACTGAAGTTAGTGATTGGGACTGAAAAACTCAAAGGACCTGAAGGAAGGGGCATTCCTGGGAAGACAGAACCAACACGGACAGACAGAGAAGCCCGGGGAGGGAACAGGGACCTTTAACTTACCAGAATAGAGCAAACTTGGGGTTTAACAGAGGAATTGCCTTGCACCATAAAGAACCACAGACTTGAAACAAGACAAAATGGATTAGTGATGAATTAGACACCACCAGAATGCTCAAAACCGACAGATTCCAGTGTTCTACCGGAGTTTAGTACAGTATAGCATGCCCCCCCCCCATAAGGTCGATGCGCAGCTGTGGTTTTGTTGAGGAGCCAGAGGGTGTGAGTTCACTTCTGGTTTGTAGTGGGGTTAGGGTTAGTCCGTACAGACCATACAGTCGCAGTCGACTCTCGGTCACTTGATGGATCATCGATCTCCACACATTTCTGTCTTTTATCGATGTGATCCAGGATAGTGCAGGACAGTGGTGTGGTTTGCCATTGCTTTCTCCACCCTTTGCCATTTATCCAGGCTTGGGACCAGCGTGTAGCTGTTCCCAGTTACACGGCTCGGGTGTTTTGCATACGCAAGTCAATGACAATTTGGAGATGCCAATTAACCTAGCACATATGTCTTTGGACTGTGGGAGAAAACCAGAGTATCAAGAGAAAACACATTTAGACGCGGGGAGGACATACAGACTCCACACAGAAAGGACCGAAGCCGCGCCACCCTGGGATTGAACCCGTGACCTTCTCGTTGTGAGGCAAGCGGTGCTACCCACCGAGCCACTGTGCTGCCCCGAGCACCTCTAATAAGTCCACTAATAAAGTGGCAGTTTTGGTGGAGAAAGAATTCAAACTCTCAACCTTCTGTCAATGGCACTTCTCATTTTTTTCTCCATGTATTTTGAGCAAATACTAATTAAAGTGCCTTCTACAAAAAATCAAATAACAATAAGTTTAACAGGTGAATGCTTCACATCGACTAAGTCACCATTAGTGTTGTTCAGCTAACAGTTGGTAATTCTATATTTTTTTTGTAAGTGAAATATCATTACATAATTATAAAGCACCTGTAATCAGTAAAATAATGACAAGGTTAAGGACCTTGGAATAACATAGTGGCAGCACGGCACAGCCAGTAGTCATTTCAGTGTCTCACCCTGCATCAACACTCCGCATTAGCTTTGTCCTTGACCAAAAAAGTGGCAATCTCTGTCCTTTTTTCACGGTTTAATAAGCAGTGGAGGAGCATTAATGCTAAACAAGAAAGGTTAAGGCAGCTTGGCAAAGGCACTATTTGAACTAAAAAATTTCAGATTATTAGACCCGAGCTTTGAGCAATGAGCCTCCACTGTACATTTCTTCAGCAAAGAAATAGAAATCATCATTATTATTTCAGCTTTGTTCTGGTCAGGTTCGCTGGACCCCTGGTTCTTATCCACAGAGTGCACAGGGTGCAGGTGTAAGCATGCCAGTGCATCTCAAAGCTGGGTATAGGTTGCTGTGGCAGTTATAGAGGATAATCAATCTCTCCCTCTCTCACTCACTGCTAGTTGTGTCTGCATGTGACACCCAAAGCTGGGCTAGCATATGAGACATCTGAGTCAGCCAAGCACGACTTAGGACCCCTTTTGTTTTGTTTTGCATTAGCACTAGTGAACAATCCATAAAAATGGTTTAAAAAGTGTTTTTTGCCTGGTGTTAAAATCTGACTGGACTACATGGAGCTCTGACCTTAACCCCATCCAAACACAATTCAGATGAAGTGAGCCAGGCCTCATGTATCAGTATCAGTGCCCAAACTCAAATGCCCTTGTGGCAGAAATGAAGCACATATTCACAGCCAATTTATAGTTATAAAGCCTTCCTAGAACAATGGAGGACAAAGGATTTGGACTGAGATGTTTAGTGTGTGCATATGGGTGTGATGTTCAGGTGAGCATTTAGAATCATATGGATAGAGTCATAGCAAAAGGTTTGTTTATAAGCAAAAGCAAAACATCCAGCTTTCTCCTTACGTATCCTGGTCAGGATCACAGGGAAGGGTCTGGTGCATGGCCCTCAGACCACAGACAGTGGAACAACCTGGACAGAGCACCAGTCCATTGCAGGGTTTTTACATGCATCTAACATCCACCTTGCAAGCCCCACCTGAGATTAGATTTATTTAAAGTCATGGTTACTACGTTAAATAAGCATAGTTAGTATATAAATGGGGAAACGTTAGGGCAAACATCTGAGGATAAACACTGTACTAAAGTTTACAATAAGTCACGGGTCATTTGAAACCTTATGTCGCCATGGGCAGGATAATAACCAGAGTGGCTTAGCCATAAAGCACTTTTTCACAGCTAAACTACCCTGGTTCATATCCTGCCCCTGGCAACATGAGGTTTCTGATGCATTTCATGGAGTGTAGCCTGGCCAGGGGGGTCCAAGTCTCAGCGTTCCTCAGGACAGGAGAGTTGGTGTGTCCCACACAGCAACAATTCATTAATCATTACAGCAATTAATCATTAGCTAATGTCCAAATTGCGACAGGCCTAGTTTTGTGTTTATTTAAACACAACTTGTGCACAAGGTTATAATGAGATGTGTTTAGCAGATATAATGCTATCATCCTTCACTATTTGTTCCATCACATAATGCACAGGTACCCACAGCTTGTCAGCTATTTCATCATAGACAAATGGTTACGGATGAATAACATTATGCAAGCCTGCAAGTGAACTAGTCTCTTGCTGTGTCTATGATCACATTATAGTTTCCACATAGTAGATCTTGTGCAATAACTTCAGCACAAACATACCAATACTCGTATGCACCCATTAACTACCATCCAATCTGTAGACTAAGGTCTTTATTATAATAAATTATAATAGGAATTATCCATGCATGTCCACGAGCAGAGGCAGGAGTTTAAAAGCAGAAGTCGGCCATTTGTGTGCGTATAACTGCCATATATGGCGTTTGTAAATGTATGTGCCTGTCCTATTGTAATTAGTTCTCCTTTTTTGCTCCACCCCACCTCCTACATATCCTCTCTATCCTAGAACTCTTTAACTTGGAAACATTCATTTGTTTAATCTTAGTTTCATCCATCTAACCTTGTTTCTAATGCAGTCTATCAATGCATTTGCTTCCATTAAACAAAAGTATTGGTAATTTCAATCACTCATCAATAACTTGCATTGTTTCTCCGATTCATTTACATAAAGCTTACATGCGGTTCATCTTTTTGCCTTCACAAGCATTACAGTCACATAAAAACTATCCAAATATATAATAGTAATGTCTAATCCACATCCAATTTATTCAACAACATGTTTCACAGAACATAATGCGGTCGTTAAATGATACATACCTGTATAAGTTTGGTAAGAAGTCATTATTATTTTTGCTTTGCTTGTACATTCACTTGTTTGAAAAGTTCTGGAGGGTTAAGGTTAGGGAAAGAAGCCAGGATAGTTATAATACCTATTCTTATAACTTCTTGTGAATTTCAGCAGTTTCTTTAAATAAAGTGAATAATTTAAAGACTAGGTTTTTGTTGGTTACTGTTGATACGAGGTATTTTCCAAAATAGTCGCCTGCCTACTGTGCTTGAAAAACACTGAGTTATTAGGCACTGTGGGGCATCATTTGATGATAGGTGACCCCGAAACAGTCCTGACTGTGAGATTTTGCATTATTTACAAGTACTAGTGACACATTCATTGGAAGAGCCAGCTGTATATCTCAGAATGCTTGAAGCTAGTAAATTCATTTCTGCTTTTTAAACAATTCACCCTGCCTGGCTGAGGATGCTCCTAGACCTGCCAAACCAATAGACACAGCCTATTGAATTGTGAATAATGAAAAGAGGTCGGTAAAATGGAAAGAGCTCTGTTATTAGTTAAATCTCTATTCAGCTTGAATTGCAATCTAAGCTGCCAATTGATTTAGCAGGCCGTAGCTGATCTCAGAAGGCAACATCACAGTGGCTGAAACAAACTGACATCCAGGTTGTCATCACATGCTTATATTGAACAGATTCAATCCATAGACTGCTTCTGAGAACGCAGAAACAATGTGAATGTAGATTAGTTGGATATGTTGTGAAGTTATATGTTGTTATTATTGTTGATGTTGTTTAATTATAGAACCAATTCCCAAATTAAATGGAACAAATATAGTTTTACCCTCAGTTTTGTAAATGGCATCTCTTTTTGGGCACCTGTAATGAGCAAAGCGCATATCAGCATGTTCATTAGCCAAAGTTGAGGTGGGCATAAAGTAATCAGGGTAATTGTTTAAAACAAGCTATTTGTCATTGCAGTTTTTATGATGAATGGGCTCGTGCTGAAGCCCATCATACCTGGAATACAATTTCATCCAGGCATCTGTTGTTTTGCCTGATATAGCAAAATGAACCCTAAGCTTAAAGTTAGTTTATTTCAGCTTAATTTCAGCGTCATGGGAGAGGAAAAAAAGGATAAGACATCAGGCCACAGAGACACTCTTAACTGCTCCGACTGAAAGCAGCCACTATTATTAAGCCCCTCTGTAAGGCTGTTCTTTGTAATGCAGTGACAAGGACGTGACACTTTTATTTGTCTAAACTGGTAAAGTGTCGACTTGGTGGAATGCCAAAATGCCTATTCAACACTTTTGATTTCCTTCACTGGAGAAGATTAGCAAACACAATTGGAATACTTAGAGATTCTAAGTTTTTTAGGGAGATATAACAGAGCACAGGGTGCCCCAGTGGTGCGGGTCATACGGGTTTCGGTCATGATACACTCTAGCTGGGTAACTGCACACAGGCACAACCAGCCATGTGTATGGGAGGCGAGGACAGACAGAAGGATCAGCAACCTGTAAGCCGTGCAGTGGAGCCAAGCCAACACGCTGGTGTTGTGTCCAGGGTGCGTGAATTCCAGGATCTGGAATAAGCAGGATGATTACGGGAGAAAATGTTGTGTCAGTATATATAGTGGTAGGGTGAAGGAGTTAATGTATTTTATTTTTTAGTAAAACCATCATAGCTATCTGGCTTTTTCCATGTCCACTACAAATGACGAAACCTGTGTTAGCTGCCAAAAACAAAAAAATTACTATTTTCTTGATGGTCCTTGTGTTTTGCGATAATACATTGTTTTTTGGGCATCAATGGTGGAACTGAGGTATATATTGACAGGCAGCCTGACTCTCCAAATTTAATCTAAGGAAAAAATAATCCTAAAACTCCTGCCTTGTGTGCTTAGGCTTTGGTCCATGTCACATTGCTTAGTTCTAAAGCAATGTAGACCATCATAACAGCCAAATGACAGTTTTTCAGCCAGAATGACCATTTATTGGTGGAATGATGCACATTAACTCTACATAAAATTCATGTAAAATATTATATAATACACTGTATTAAAGTATATAGTACATAAGCACTGCACAACAAAACTAGACAAAACCTAGATCGTAGTATTCTTTATTTATTTATCTTTATTATAAATATAAGTTTGCCTTCTGGGTATTTTTCAACTGTAATCAATGAGATGACTGTAGGTCGTCTCGAGGTTTAGGTTAATGTGAGATATTACGAATGGGTTATTTAGTTACTTTAAACTGACACAGCCTGCAAGGTGGCTTGCCTTACAGTAAGAAGGCCCTATGCTCAGTCCCCAGGTGAAGGGGTCTGGGTCCTTTCTGTGTTTGTGTTGGTTTACTGTACTTCTCTCACAGTCCAAAAACATACATTCTGGGCTAATTTGTGTCTCTTAAGTGCTCCTAGTGTGTAAGTGTGTGTATAAGTGGGCTCTCCTGTACCCCTGTCCATGATCAAGTGGACAAGAAAGTGAGTGAATAAATTCCGATGGAAATTTACTGTGGTCAAGTCAACATGATAATCCGACCCAGCATTGGTGCAGGATAAAGGTAAGAAATGAGAAAAAGATGGTCAGAAATCTAAATCCCATTCTGACAAATCAATACCCCAGCAATAAAAACGCACTATTTCAGTCTTTCAGCACTGGATTAAATCGGCAATGAATGTGCGTAATTGTTATTGTGGCTTAATTTATCTTCAGTTTACACTTGACAGCTCATCCTCATATCAGCACTTTGACAGGGTGCCAGTACATGCCCTCCAGTTAGCCACTAATCATGCCTTGGCAGAGGCAAGGAA
Source organism: Parotocinclus spilosoma (assembly GCA_033117975.1). Lineage (NCBI taxonomy): Eukaryota > Metazoa > Chordata > Actinopteri > Siluriformes > Loricariidae > Parotocinclus > Parotocinclus spilosoma. Next base: position 2,944 of record JAVSBV010032081.1, on the reverse strand, counting down.
AGCTGAGATTCATGCCACAGAATTCCTCACCATGATTAATGGATGCTCCTAGAGGATAGTGTGAGATGCAATTACATAAAAAAGCCAGAAGGTGTTTTGCTAACTCACTCTTTTGCGTGTCCCATAATTTAGCCACCAATTGTGTTTGTATGAAGACACAAAACTAGGGAAAGCATAGTAAGCTGTTGCATTTATATAGTATGTCTTCTATATGGTATCTGCCATTTATGAAAACAACATACTGTACAAATGAACTATGATGACTGTTCAGTATATAGAACGCTGGCCATTCCTACAGTTATGGCATTGTCAGTGCAGAGTAACGTTCAGTGAACCGAGTTGAAAAAATCAGAAATGAGAGGAACACAAATGGCTTCCACTCTTGTAAAATGGCTCTTCAAATTATGGTGATAGCATAGTGATTCAATACTTCCCTGCCCTTTTCTGTGTTTATAGGTTTTAGGTTTTCTTTCATCATGTACGCTTTTACAATTCCATACATGCTTTTACCACGTACAATTCTTGCCTTGTTTTTACTGCATCTTAAAATAATTTAGAATGGAAAATAAGTGTTGTTTCTGAAAGGCGGATTACATTGATTCTATTGTTAGAGGCATTGTGTAAACTCTTTTAACAACACCCATGATAATACATTGTGCTACCCATAATGGCAAACAAGGTTATCTTACACCTAAAGTTTGTGATTTTGCATCAGGTCATGGATTTCTCTCTCTCTCTCTCTCTCTCTCTCTCTCTCTCTCTCTCTCTCTCTCTCTCTCTCTCTGTCTCTCACTCCCTCTCTGCCAGTCCCTCAAGACCCTTGCTCTCTTGTACATGCCTGCCAGGCAGTTTTGTGAGATATGAATCTTTTATTTCTTGTTTCCAGATGACTTGGATTACATTTTGAGTATCAATCTGACAGAAGGTGAAAACTGAGCCAGCTCATTTTATGTCTTATTTAAGAGACTGAATTTGTTGCCGGTGTACTAGGTTAAATAGGCCTCATGATCTGTATACATTTAAGGTTTCAAATGACTGACTTTTTTGTAGTGTAGATTAACAAAAAATACTACTACTTTTTTTTTAAGTCTTGCTGGGACTTAAATTGCCCTCTTCAAGATGCATGATACTGACCAGAATAAAGCAGCTGCTAGAGAAAAAAGAACTTGGTGACTTGTTGGATAATTACTCAGACTGCAACCAGAAAATACAAATTGTGTGTAGAATTAAAAAAAAATAAAAGTGAAATAAAAATAGTGAGACAAGTATTTATTCTGACCTCACCTTACACTTAGGAGCATTTATTCGCTTCACCGTGAGTCGCTGACCCTTCTACAGTCAGAAGAATATTGATCAGAAATGGTCTTTTTGGAAGGGTAGCAGCCAAGAAGCCACTTTTATTTGGAAAAGAAGTTCAAAGAATCTGAAGAACTGCCTGTCACCACAAATTCAAATTCAACCTAGCAATGTTGTTTAAAATCATTATGTATCCTTATAGGTATCTCTAATATGTGATGTGACCTGCCTTAACATAGCAGCTTTGTATCTCATTATGGTTTGTCTACCACATACATTTCTACATAAGTGTTTTTTGTAATTCAGTTACATGCAAACATAATATTTGTTGTTACTCTTTACAGTAAAATATCATTAAAATCATTATTTTTTTTATTGTTGTGTTATTTCATATCCGATCTGTGTCTTAAATATTTTTTTCATAAAAAGTCTGTAATATTTCACACATTATATTGTAAAACTGGCTAAAAAGTTGAATCTCAACTTACTTATTTACTTTTAGATTTTTTTTGTTTATTGTAAAAAAATACACATTTTTGGTAAATGTGCTCATTGCCCTAAACGATTATCGTGGACTCCTTATGCTTACATTTTATGCATTTGCTAATTCTGTGCTGAAAACTCTTGTAACCCATATAAATATATAAAACAAGTTAAAAATAAGGTTCCCTAATGCTGACCAATACACATTATGAATATTTAAATATGTAAGATTCAGTAATTTTGATCAAATTCAGCATTTTTATGATTTACAGCAAGCAAATGGCACCTATTCAGTGGATTGGCTCATGACAGAAAACACTATATGGTGCACTTTTCAGTTGTTCTTGGTGAAGACAAATAAAATGAATCAAATATGTTTTACTGAAGTATAACAAAATGTCTCTATCCTTTCTCTTTTCCAGAAGAGTAATTGCAGTGTGTATAAAGTATGATTTAAGGCTCTAGTATTTTAATGGGGTGGAATATTTTTTTTAAACTACCATGTCACAATTATTCAACCCATATATAACACTGGTGAAAATGGTTTAGGCATAATTAACCCATTGGGAACTCCGTAACAACCCTTAACTTGCTTCAGCAGTGATGTGTTTATATAAACACCACCTAGGGAAGGTGTTCAAGGTGTGTTGAAACCATGGTAGAAACTAATGAGTAGTCAAAAAGCTAAAAAAGGAGATCATTTCATTGCATGGAAAAGGTAGTGGATATCAGATTATGTTCACAGACCATGAACGTTTCTAGAGACTTCATTGGAATCATTAAACGTTTAAAACTTTTGACAAAGGAGCAATCATGCCTGGCCCTAAAGAAGTTTCAAAGTTCCTTTAAGAAGTCTTAACTATTTCATGATAAAACTGAAGCCTGAGACAAATGGGTCAATGCAACTATAAGTAGATCACTTAACAATCTTCATGGCCACAATGAATGCCACTTTTGACCAAAAAGCTGAATAAAGGTGGACTGAAAGATGCCAGAAGGATTTTGGATAGGCCTACAGAGTTCTGACACAATTCTGTGGAGTGATTAAACAAAACTGGAACTGTCCATCTGGACATATTTATTTATTGACCTAATTTTGCTATAATTTAATATACTTTTAGTATTTATTTAATTAACATCTAGGCCACCCATGGAGGACGGGTCC
>JAVSBV010032080.1:0-40107 GCA_033117975.1 Parotocinclus spilosoma | reverse complement strand
ACACATACACACATACACACATACACACATACACACACACACACACACACACACACACACACACACACACACACACAGACACAGTCACATACTAAGAGCCACTTTAGAGACACCAATTAACCTAACTCATATGTGTCTGGACTGTGGGAGGAAAATGGAATACCCAGAGTAAACCCACGCAGACACAGGGAGACCATGCAGACTCCACACAGAAAGGACCCACCCTGGGATTGAACCCAGGACCTTCTTGCTGTGAAGCAGCGGTGCTACCCGCCAAGCCACCATGCTGCCCTCCATGCATTTACTCACTTTCTTATCCGCCTAAGCCCAGACAGAGGTGCGAGAGAGTAGCTAGCAGCATTGGGCACAAGGGCACCAATTCACCTTAGGGCACATGCACTCACAAACCCATATACACTCACACACTAGTAATTAATGAACCTAACAAGTATGTATTTGGACTGTGGAATAAAACCAGAGCACCCAGAGTAAATCAACGCGGAGACAGACATGCAGACTACACACAGAAAGGACCCAGACCGTTCCGACTAGTATCAAAACCCAGGACCTTCTTGCTGCAAAGTGACAGAGCTACTCACTGAGCCACTGTGCTGTCACTTTTGTTTTATTCAGTGGTTAAAAATGAGGTAGCAGTTCTTTATTTTAAACTGTATCGTGTAGTGCTAGAAGAATCACTTGGAAGTGCACATGAACATTCGAACCTTCTAACAGGGTAATCAGAAGGGTTTACACTGCCTACAGAGTGTGAATAATTATGCTCAGTTAAAGTCAGTGTTCAGCACAATGGTTCAAACTAAATTCAGTCCAATTCAAACCATTTTCCGTTAAACTCTCAAAGCACACAATATGGGATAAAGTGCTTTATTTGGCAAGGAAATACACATTTACTAGTGTGTTTTATCCAACAAAATTCTTCCATGGACCATTGCATGGAGAATGTCTGCTGGCTTACACAAAGGTGCCATTACACTAGCCATTTGGGGCAGTTTAGAAAGCGGGTCAGTTAAAAACATTGCCATAATTAGTTTTGAAAACTCCAATAAATGGACTAGCAGATGATTGATGCTGTATGGTCTTAACAAGTTCCTGAGATATTCATAATGTAAATAATTCCACATGAGAAGGATCCAAACATAAAACATAGCTTGCATTTTTATTTTCATACATAGATCCAGACGCTCTGTTTACCACACAACTAAATATGATTCCTGATTCTTGACATGTGTGCAAAGATAAAATTATGTGGCCCTCCTCAACCACACAAGAAACGGTATTTGCAAAATGGCTACCCTTTGGCAGATTTCACCTAGTGTCTAATGCACAACCCCAAAGAAGAACATGTTGGGACAGCATGGAAAATGCATATAAAAAACAGAGTTCGTTACATTTACTTTGACGTTTTTTTACTTTTTTCATCGCAGACATCATACACCTGAGATATTTCAAGCCTTGTCCGTTGAATTTTCGTGCAAATGATAGTATACAATCACAAACGATAATAATTAATTTGTAATAATAAAAAGTTAGAATGGGAAAATTCAGAACTAGTAACAAATTTTAAAAAACTAAATAATGTGATTTCAAACAGTTGATCCCAACAGGTGACTACAATCATGATTCTGTACAAAAGCAGCATCCAGAGTATTTGATAAGCAAAGATGGCTAGAGGATCATTAGTTTATCAACAAATGTGTGAGAAAATAATTTAAATGTCTAAAAACAGTGTACCTCAAAGAAAAACTGGAGAAGTTTTGCATATTTCTTCTTCTACAGTGCATAATATCATTAAATGAATAATGGAATCGGAAAGTACTGTGTATAAAGGTCAAGGCTGAACCCCTGTGATCTTTGATCCCCCAAACGGCACTAAGAACCAAGATTCATCAATAGCTGACATATCCACATGGGCAAGAGATTACTTTCAAGAAATCAAAAAACATTCTCAAGAATTACAGTACACAGTTACACAAACGACAGTTAAAACTTTAATGTGCAAAAAACAATCCTCACATTAAACATGTCCAGAGGCAACGTCAACTTCTCTGGGCTTAATGGCATCTAGGATGTACCATCTCACAGACGAAATGCATCTTTCTCAGGTGAATCAATGTTTCAGGTGTTTTTTGGAAAGAATGAAGCCACGTTCTCCAGACCAAAGATGAAAAGGGCCATCCAGACTGTTATCAGCAACAAGTCCAAAAGGATTTTGGTTAAAAAAAATGCAACCACGACGACCCTGTGCTGTTGTACATCTTAAGACATGCTTGTAGAAGGAATAGGACAAAATAACACCTGAAGCAGTAAATCCCTTAAAAATCCTCTGTGACAGAACGTCATTTAAGCGTGGTGAAAAGGTATGGCAAAATTACAAAGGGGGTAAATGCTTTACCGTCCCAATATTGTCAAGAATGTTTCTTAACAAATAAAATTGCTAATGATGTTGACTAGACAAAACATGAAATAATATAATGTAATTTGTATATGCATTTTCCATACTGTCCCAACATTTTCTGATTTGGGGATGTACACCTGTATACATGCAAAGAAGGGACAAGTGAAGAACTCACGTGCTGAGTAGATTCTCCAGAGAGTCTGTGGTGCGAACAAGTGGTTCCTCTTGGACGGGTTTTGCTCGTTCACCACTCACCACCACGTTGGTCTGAGGTACAACACTGGAGACACAATGGTGAAGAGTCTCCTGGTTAGAGCTGCAGTGAAAGCACCTGGTTTTTACCCTCATTTGAAATATGTAACAAATACTACATATAATACACCAACAAATAACAAACAGCATCTTCAATTATACAGTTCAATTCAATTCAGTTCAATTTGATTTATATAGCGCTTTTTACAATTGTGCATTGTCTCAAAGCAGCTTTCAAATATTGTATTATCTAAAAAAGAAATATGATTACACAGAAATATGAATTATAGCTGAACACATGCTATCTGAACCTCTATTCTACCATCTATTCTACTTACCTAACTCCTACCTATATCATAAACCCTTGTTTTACAGAGTTTAATTATGGGCTTATTATTATTTATTTTTATTGCATCGTGTAGCACTCAAAGACACACTGAGAATACAACTACTAACCATTTTACGATGCCCCAATGACATTTCGACAATTACAACAAGAATCTGATAATAACCATAAATAGACATTCAGCAGAAACAATAATCTGAGTTTTGATTTTAAAATTTTCCTAAGCAAGCAAAATGATGTGAGGAGAAGCCATAGTCAGACAATAATCATTTACTGTTTTTCATGTTCAATACATTATTCAAAAAACTACATAAGACATATAAATGAGTAACATCATAATATACTTTCATATAATAATCTGAACTTTAATGGCTTTGCCCAAATGTGGTTTAATGTGTTTTAAACATGTTTAAGGTATACTATGCACTACAATACTTTCCAGTATACAAATGTAAATGTAAAAAAAAAGCTGTGGTCGCATTTATGATTTAAATGTGATTAAGATTTAAGTTACAATGGATTTGTCAGAACATATCCCTATTGTAAACCAGGAAGTACCTGCACACTTATTCTGCACAGGGGGTCCATAATTCACTGAAGCCAAATGTATATGACCAAGCTGGAGCAACATATGGCCTTCCTTGTTTAAAAAAAATGTAAAAATAAAATATTGAAGCCATGGCAATAGTGCAGTTTTTTTTAAAACTTAAAAGTTTTTTTTTAATGGTGTTTTGTACAGATCCCATCCATGTACTCACCAGCGAATTTTGTCACAGCTCTGTGTGGCTCCAAACGGTGAACCAGCCACCATGGGCACCTGAATAGGTCCAGGGCTCTTCCCCATTACGGTGTCAAACTTCTCCTCCAGAGCCCGGCACGTCGCCTCCAAAAGCTGTAGCTTTGCCTCCATGTTGTCCAGCCTCTGGCAGATTGCCTGGCTAATGGACACCAGCATTGCCTAAAACGTTCCAAAAACAAGCACTTCATTACAGGAATGATAAAAGATGTATTAAAGCATCGTGTTCCTTTCTCGTGTTACTCTCTCATCACACTCTGATTCCCCGATAATTTACAATTGTGAAAAAAATGTTTATGGACCCATTAGGATTCCGGCATAAATGGCTCATAAAACACGAGATGCCAGATGGTTTTGAAAATTCAAGGTTACTGATAGGGAAAGTATGTGAACTCTTATATACAGCAATAAGCATAAACGCTTTTATTGGCAATAACTTCATCAAAACACTTTCTGCAGCTGCTGATCCGTACTACGCGGCAGTTAGAGGAATTTTGGCCTAATCCTCAAATAGAAACCAGTTTTTGTTTACACGTATTTTTGGGATGTCTTGCTTGAACGCCCTGCTTCAGAGCATGCCAAATGATTTCAAAGGGACTGATGCTTGCACTCTGACTTTTTCTAAACTGTTCCAGGCAGTGTTGTTGATGGGCTGATTTACTTCTTCTTTTATCATTTTCGTGCTATTCTACTTCATCTTCAGTATACAGCCATTCTTCTGTAGAATGGCCTAATACAACTTGGAATTCCCTTAAGGACTGCCAGTTGCCTAATGCAGAGGACAAAAATAAGCCATACATCAACGTACACCTTTTACTATGCTAAACATATTGCTCACACAAATGAGGGCATATTTTATTATGAGATATTTTATTTTGAAATATCCCCTAATTTTGTGAGCAGTGTATTTGTCAAAGAGAAGTTAATCAAAAATGATTTTACTCTGTCTTTTCTATGGTCCTGATGGGATTGGATGTCTACATGTTCAAAGGACTTAAGTTGTTAAATAGTAAGTTTAACAAAGTTTTAGCTAAGTAAAATGCTACATATTGATGCTGTTGTTGCTATGGCTTGTGTAGGTCACATTTTAGGAGCCATGTACTCAGGGATGAACTTCCCCAAAAGGTTTGTAACACCTTCTTCAAGCCCCTTCAAGTTATATTTGCCTTAAGACGGTTCATTAGGTAACTAATTTGATACCAAACCTCTCTTAATTAAAGGTTAACTTGTAAATAACCTGGAAACTAACATATTCCTTATGCTATAACGATCCTTTATTCCTGCAATAACGCTTTCTCTAACACATCACAAGAAGTATACTTCTGGAGAGTAAACCTTAACAACAGTAATCAGAGCAAAAATTCAATGCTGCCTTTGCCTTGAGAGTTGCATCCTGATTACTGCTTTCCATTCGTGCCCGCTTCCGTTCAGGCTTATCTGCATCCTCATGATTCTCCAGCACGTCTAAACAATTAAAACATAACACACCACACAAATGTATCTTCATATCAGCACACAGCAAAGGACTCCATAAAATAAAAAATATGCACTGATTGTATATTAGATTTTAGTTCAAATAGCTAGCCTTTTTATACTGAATTACATTTTTATAACCACCAAAAACACAAACTGACTAGCCAAAGCAAGCAACAAATACCTACGAATGTGTAAACAATCTTTTTAGTGATTCAGAAAGTTTATTATTATGACTGTTTCTTTTATTCATCTATAGTTTATAATTTACACACAGTTAAGATGTAAGATTAAAGCAATCAAGAACACATGATTGAAAGCCTTGGATTTAGAGGGGGACAATATGAGCAGTCAAACCTAGTCGGTAAGAATACCAAAGTTAACAACAATCTGCCTAAGTCTGCCATCTGGTATTGCATGTGAACAATTTCCCTTGTAATGTTTATAAAATGGAGTGAAGTCTACATGATTACCTGCATCATGGTCCTCATGATTTAAGTCTGCTACAGCAATCTGGACTATCTCCACCAAATCCTGCTCTGACATCATTCAAACCTGAGAAGTAAGCAAAGGAGAAGTTATTAGCAGAGCTCCGTGTCAGAATATCCTAAATCCTCCTCTGAGCAACACCATCTTACACACGAAACTGATCATTTAGGAGCACTGTGGGCTCCAGGTTTAATGCTTTTAAAGTGTGCTTAAAAAGATGGCTCAAAAGGTATGCTCTTTACATTTGAAAACTCCTGCTCTATTCAATTTCAGAAAAATTTTAATTGTATTAAGATAATTAAAGTAGCTGTCAATGGTCCTACCAAGGTGTCTTCCTTATAACGTTCAGGGAGTATTTCCTTGGCACTTTTGCACAAAAATCACCTTAAAAGTTCCTACATGCACTCTTATGTAGATATAACCAATGAATGTGCATTCCCATTATACAGTATTTTAGGTCTACTAGTATTGTAGTAGTATTATTGCCCACAAAGCAAGTTGTATTGGTCCAGGCATGCCTGGGCACATATTCATTGTAGTCTATGCAAATTTTTTGCTTGGGCATGCTTAAATCATTTTAGAAGCTGGACACGTTGATGCATAGTGAATATAATTATGTTAATGCTGCTAAAGCTGTGATTTATTCTGTTACAAATGTGACGAGTATGTGCTTAAGGTTTAAAGGCCTTGTGAAGAAAGTCTATGAGCACTAATTTGGATATAAAGTTGCAATATATCTCACTTCTCTAATAAAAAACAGAATGAATATATTGAATATCCCATTTTTGCATTCAAACCAGTGCCACATGATGACAGTTTGCCAGTACTGTCACCAGAGACGTGGCTCATAGATGAGGTAGCCGAAGATGTCACAATGCATAAACCAGATGAGGAAAACAAAACTGGCCCAGATTTTGAATGCTTCATTTCTGGTTATCCTCAACTGATGATGCAGTCAGAATTAAATGATATGGTTTTGTAAAAATATAAAACAGATACATTAATTCATTAATTTAGAATCAATTCAGTTATAGCAAACCTAAAGTTATTTTTAAGCTTGTCACCTCCTAACCTCACTTTATTTCAGGGAGCAAAAACTTATGAACATTTGTCGTCCACTGATATTTATTAACCAGCAGCAGCAACAAATACAGAGCCTGTAAATGATTGAGCTCTTTCCACACAGTGTAAACAGACTGCAGAACTTGAACTAATCAGTGCAATCCTCTGAAATTAAATAAACTGTGCTACCAAATACAGTACTATGCAAATGTATTAGACCACCATTAGATAAGATACACCATTATTTTAGCAATAATGTTTCAGTCTCTTAGAATACTATTACAATATCTCTTATAATTAGAATACAACCAGAAAATACAGGAATTATGTCTGTCGTATTAAAAAACTGAATATATTTCATGCACGTAAGTAATAGCTACAGTCCAAAGAAACTTGATCAGGAATGGCTTTCTTGGAAGGGTAGCAGCCAAGAAACCAGAAAAGGCTAAGATATGCTAAAGCTGAAAAAGACCAGATTGAGGATCAGTGGAAAATAGTATTAGGGATTATGAAAGCCTATTTTGCAACGTTCATGAAACTGTTGGGGGTGATTTTTAGTTTACTAACCAAATAGTTATATATTTCATTTACATTTCCAGGATTTAGCAGACGCCCTTATCCAGAGTGACTTACAATTGATACAGTCAAGCAATGGTGGGTTAAGGGCCTTGCTCAGGGACTCAACTGTGGCAGATTGTCAGATGCAGGATTTGAACCTTCTGGTCCAGTACCTTAACTGCTAGGCTACTAATATATAGACAAGAAAACCACCTAGACCTGCTACTCAGAGACTAACAAGCAGGTTCTCAGTGAAGTAGTACATGTGGACTAAAATATAATTATCTTCCATGTGGTTACAGTGCCTGTAATACACCTGATTTTGTTTACCAGAGTTACCCATATTACAGATGCACTTTGTACATATACACATTACAAGCACTGTGGGACTGTGGTGGCCTAGTGGTTAAGCTACTGGACGATGGTCTAAAGTTCAAATCCCACAGCTGCCCAGTTGGGTCCCTGAGTAAGACCCTTAACCCACAGTTGCTTGGATTGTAAGACTGTATTAATTGTAAGTCGCTCTGGATAAGGACTTCTGCTAAATGACATACATGTAAACTATTTGTTAGGCCCTCTTTCCCAGCCATTGAAAGTGGAGCACCCTTTTGATCAGTGAAGCAAGTTTGTGTGATGATGGTCAGAGTCTATCAGGTGCTAGACACTGCTTGGTTGAGAATAGTTCACACACCAAAAATATCCAACACAATAACATACTATGTCCACAGACGCACAGCTGAAGGGCTAGCGGATAACTGACTCTAATTAGACACCTACAACTTGGATTAACGTTTAAGCACAAAACCCATGTAGTGTCAGATACATATTCACTGCAACAAAGAGTGGGTGGCCACTTCTTTAGAGACACCTATCATTTCACGATTAAAGCTACCTTATCCATACATTTTCTTTTCCACTTGATCCAGGACAGGGTTGCAGGTGCAGGTCCTATGTTGCAAGTGTCTAGCAAAGATGCAAGACAGGAACAACCCTAGACTAGCATCAAGTGTGTCAGTGTGAATCCACATTAAAATGAAGAACTTGAGCACTTATAATGAAGCATAGTCATCAGTGCTAGGCAGGGCCAGTATTTCAAAATTGCCAACTTTGTGAGGTATTCTAGTGCAATGGTGCTGATACCATTATAGAGTATATAGAGAATGGTGTGATAAAAAAAAAAACATCTTAATATCTGGTTTTGAGTTTTAGCTGTCCCAGGTCAGACTTGATTTGATTAAATGAGAGACACAAGGCAGGTCAGTGGATCACATGTAGTTACACTGCTCACAAATCATTTAATTTTAATGTATCCTTCAATTTTTGTGAGCAGTGTAAATATGGATCACAAATTGATTGTCACAATAAATGACACTTATTGTTTGCAATCCCTCATGTGTCTATTATAAGGTACACCTGTGCAAAATAAACTGTCATTTTTCACAATTTTTTGGGCACATGTTGTTCATTTAAAAAAGGTAACCAAAACATTATAATAAGAAAAGGAATTGGAAAAAAATGTGCCCACATGTACGTACAGTGTCCCTACACTTGTTGGGAGTCAATGTCTCAATAGTCAGTTATAAAAAAGTGACTTAAATTAAACATTACATGATGCAAAACATCATCAAAAGAACACTGAACTATACTGCTAACAAAAATTAGGGGAAATTTAAAGTATTTAAAGATATTTTAAGTAAAATATCTCAGCAGTGTACTTAAGTCAATAGACTCTGTATGGACAAGGATGATAACCAGCCAATGAATTCAGGTGTTTTGCTATATAAATAGTGCACTATTTGCTCTGTTGACTAAATAAGTGGTTACAAACCGCCTCTGGCATGAACATCAGCACATAAACCGCACTATGTGCCAACTGTGAAGTCTGATGGAGGAGTCTTAAGGGTTGTTTTTTAGAGGATGGCCTAGGCCCAAGAGAAATCTTAATAGTTCAGCATACCAACAGATTTTGGACAAATGCTTCCAATGTTTCTGTTCTAGCCTTCTCTGTTTTAGCATAACTCTAAGTAAGATCCACAAAGGCATGGTTGGACTAGTCTGGTGTGGAAGAACTTTTGTGCTGAACTAGAACAGATATTATGAATCCGGCCCTCCCGTGCACCATCACTGATATTACAAATACTGTGTTGGTAAAAATACCAATCTTTCAGAAAGCCTTCACGGAAGACAAGAAGCTGCATATTCATGTCTGGAGGGATTTACAATGGACATCATAAAAAAAAAAAACTCTGCAGGTTTTTTTGTTTATTTAGCATCAATGGCTATTTACAACAAGCACAGTGTATGTCTCTGGACTGCAGGAGGAAAGCAAAGTATACAGAGAAAACCCACGTGGACTCGAGGAGGGTACACAAACTATATACAATCATTCAAGGTCCGGATCAAACCGCTGCATCGTCATGCCGCCTAGATGTCAAATGTAAGTGTCCCAATACTTTTGTCTATGTAATGTATTATATTTTGCAACGCACTCATCTGCTCACCAATAAATTTATGACCAGCCTTTCCTTGAGAAAGATCGACCAAACCATTGTTGTAAAATCCCAATTTAGAGCATCATTATTACTATCTGGACACCAACTGAAAGGGATGCCATCTCTTTGCATCCTGTAGGTGCAGTTGATCACGTAGCAGCGTGCTAACTTGTTTTGACCATGCAAGTATTAGCTGGTAAGAGCTAAATTAAATGTTAAGTCCGAGACCTAAATAATTTATATTAAAAAAAAAATAATTATAATAAAAAAGAACAAAGCGAGGTACCCTGGCGAACATTAAAAAAAGATCGTGTCTATTGTTTCGCTTTTAACTTGGATCTAAACTACACGAATGCGACCGCTAAGATGTAAGCACACTGTAGTAGCGCATTCGGTTAGCCGCTTAAGCTAACTGCGTGTAAGACTAAGCAAAGGCATAAGGACAGAAGGTGTTCAAAAAGGCCCTCTGCTGTCCCGTTACCGACCGGCGACAATACGCGTTTCGAGGAACCAAAAATAGTGAGAATATGTCTGATATTCAGTAGAAACACAGAGCTACGGGTTGAGCGAGATCACGGCCCATCCCGTTAGCTCTGCTCTGTGTGATATTACCGTGTGAATGATGAATTCTCGTGTTGTTTGTAGCGATTTTCCGATAATGGCGTCCTTCCTCGCGAGAGAAGCAACTTCACACCCACATACCGAGCCGCTTCCTCTGAGCTCTACTGCGCCCCTCAACTACCAAACAGCGAGGTACTGCACTCATCCTGCACACGTTCACATGGACGCGAGGTAAAAATGCACGAATCAACTTTTGAGCATTGAGAATCAAGTTTGACGCTAATGTGATCCAGTGTCGACGTTATACACCCTGTACTGGGACACGAAATTAATGTAGTGCTTAATTGAATGGAACCAAACGTGTGTGAAGACACTCTAAAATAACCTACACTGCAACGAGGTCACCATGTCCTTTATAGCGTTATCATCAAGTTTCCTGTTCATCAGAATGAAACTGTGTCTCATTTTTGGAAAACAAAGACGACATAATCTGCTTTAACACTTTCAAGTTTTACCTTGACCTTTGTGCATAAAGAAAAACTGAACAAGAGGTTAACTGCAAATTACAAGGTGCCCCAGTGCTAAAAGTCAACTGCTGGAAAATGAAGCAGTTCCTGAGGGTCTGCAGGGGACTTGAAAAACAAAGTTTGGATGGTAGTGCGTTTGGGTAGCTGGGTTCAATCCCAGCATGGAGCGGCCTAGGTCCTCTCCGTGTCTGTGTGGGTTTACTCCAGGTACTACAGGGTTTCATCCCAGATATAGCCTTGAGTGTGTTGCTGAAATAGCCACTAATGGCAATATCGAAGTAAAAAAAAAAAGTCAGGATTTTAACACTCTCCACTAGTTGGAATGCATTTAATTTTTTTATTAATGTGAACCAGGGTTGCCGTTTATACACCCTGTACTGGGGCACGAAATTAATGTAGTGCTTAATTTTAATCGAACCAAACGTGTGTGAACACACCCTAAAAGAACCTATACTGCAACGAGGTCACCATGTCCTTTATAAATAGCGTTATTATCATGTTTCATGTTAATCAGAATGAAACTGTCTCATTTTTGAAAAACAAAGATGACAATCTGCTTTGACAATTTGAGTTTACTGACCTTTGCTCATAAAGAAAAACTCAAGAAGAGGTTAACTGCAAATTACAAGATGCACCAGTGACTCAGTGCTAAAAGTCAACTGCTGGAAAGTGAAGCAGTTCCTGAGGGTCTGCGGGGGACTTGAAACACAAAGTGTGGGTGGTATTGCGTTTACAGAACCCTGCAATTAACTAAAATCCTGTTTTGGATGTAACTCTGCCTGCAAACAATGAATGTTGTATTAGGCTCCAGACTCTCTTAACTTCACCATATAAGCAGAGGATCCTGTCAGGCTGCTTTACTTTGCATTTTATTAGGTGGATCCAGTAGTGAGGCAGTAAAATTGCTATTAATTAAAAAAATTAAATATATTATAAATGACATTTTATTTAAATTAGTAAGCACCACCACCTCACAGCAAGAATGTCCTGGGTTCGAGCCCAGCATGGTGCGACCCAAGTCCTTTCTGTGTGGAGTTTGCATGTCCTCTCCATGTTTACTCCAGGTACTACAGGGTTTCATCCCACAGTCCAAAGACATGCATGTGTATATAACTAGATCTGATATAACATTGTGTGTAGATATAATCTTGAGTGTGTTGCTGAAGTGGCCACTAATGGCAATATCAAAGTTTTAATAAAATCTAAATTAGTGGATATCCTAATCCAGAGTGAGCATGGTTAAGTCAGGATTTTAACGCTCTCCGCTAATTGGAATGCATTTATTTTTTCTGCAAATCAATCAAAATTAGTATTTGAGATACATATATATGTTTAAGTGTGTTTAATTCTCAATTTAATTGGTCACTGCCTTGTAGAAGCAAAGACTACATAACAGTCACCAACCTGTCATTTGGGCGCTGATCTATTAATTAGGCTTACTTAATCACGGGAAGGTCATGTTCGTCTAAATGATTCAGTTAATCAACAACCACAACTAAGATGAAATTTGCATCCTGCAATAGAAGCGTATTTAGTTTCCAATATTCAAACACACTGATTGACCAAGTTCTGGAGAAATGTATACCATATGACACCACGTTTTTTTACATTGATGGTACTTAGGTTTCAAATGATCATTTAAACACATGTAATATCAAACCACTTATTTATCTCTAGGGTCAAATCTTAGAGTTTCTTAGAGTTTGCTTCTAGTTCTTATTGTAATAGTTATCACTGGGTTTTATTGTTGTATTTTTTTAATTATTTTAATGCTTTAACCGTGTACCATTGTTATTTTTATTTTTTTTTATTATTATTATAATTATTACCATTATTATTATAATTATTATTTTTATTAACTCAACTTTTCCTAGTCATGATGGCATGATGGACCCTCTTTGTGAAATGCTGACAGTTGGTAAATGTAAAAAAAATGGCTTCATAATGTATCTTCGCTGTAATACTGGCCTTTTGTTGGCAACACCCACAGCCATTGTTCTTTCCATTAAATATTGTGATGTGATGTTTCTATCATTCTAACACACTATATAAAATTGAATTGAATCTTTTAAACAGTCAGCAGTGCATTAAAAACGCAGACAAAATGTAAAAAGTGCAACAATTTATCATTTAATGTACTATTCATCATTTAAACAGTTGGTGGTCAGGGTCAGCCTGCATAAAGAGGAATTCCAAAACAGGAACTGTTGATCCAGATGTCCAGCAGCTGTCTTTGCAGGTAAAAACCAAGATGGTTCCAAACTCCACTGAAAGTCCTGTGAAATCAGAAAATGTTAATAAATACCCACTCGCTCACCAGCTGTAAAAAGACTGTAAAATTGAATCAATGTATACTTTATATAAATTGAGGCAAATATCGCTATGGCCACTATGTAGTTTTGGAAGGGGCAGTGGATTCTATTAGCTTAAGTGCAATGTTAGTTCTCTGATGGTCTGAGAAAGACTGGCTATTCTCAGGGCTTCATTCATCTCCTGCTATTAAACAATGTCGCAGGTCATCATCATCACATGAACCTCTGTGGGATTTTATGACTTCTAGCTGAGACGTGAGATAATGTTTTTGGAGACAACGTCGTCATCATCTGAGAACTTATTAACAATTAGCCACTTTTTACTGGGTGTTTTTTTGTTTCCCCAGTCAGCATGTAGAGTATATCCTAATTACACAGATTGCTAGTGTTTTATAACTTCTAATGTGACTTCAATAACGATGTAAAAGTAAATACAGACATAAAAACAAAAAAAAAACCATACAAACCTGAACTTGACTCTGCACTGCGAAGCAAGCTGACCAGTGCTGGCATTAGCTGAAACTCAAAAACTCTGGGACTGCCACAGTGTGCGCAAGGCGGTACCACCTGATTTATGTTTACAGACGGCTCCAAAATAAATAGTGGTGTCCCACTCCAACAGTACCTAAAGGGCACAAGAATAACTCGTGTTGATACACATCTCGAGTTCATTAGGTGCACTCGCCTTGTATTCATAGTGGTGCTTGAAAGTTTGTGAACCCTTTTAATATATTTAACCCAATTTAGTATTTACATACCAGTATTATACAACAATTCTAAAAGACAAATTTTATTCTTCTTTAACCCGTTTTTACTAGAATGGCATGTGTGCTTTGGTTTGCCGTCTTACTGAATGACACTTTCTCCTGAGATTCATGTCAAAGACAGATGGCATTTTCTTTAGAATCTGCTGAATTAATTCAGTATTAATTGTTTCATCAGTGATGGTAAACCACCTGGCCCAGATGCAGCAAAACAGACGCAACCCATGATACTAGCACAGCCTTAACCAAATTTTCATAACTGTTTCAAATTTGGGATCAGATCTATGCTGGAAAGCAGTATTTTTTTTCTCCAGATTTGGTTTCTCATTTAAATAATAATAAAAAAAAAAAGTTCCATTTTGATCCTACCTATTCACAAAGTGAATAAGCCTTCTGGCTTGTCAATGATAGCAGCACTATAAGTGCAAAACGTTTAAATATATTAAGAAGTATATAAGCTAAATTTTAATAATCAATTCAGTGTGTTGAGTCAAATTGGAGTAAGAAACTGTTACACAGTCCGCCAGTGTCAGCGCAGATGTTTCAGTAAGGTTGCCAGAAGACAAGAGAGAGAAACGTTTATGTGAAAGAAGAGTGCTTTGTGGGTGCACAAATTGTGATAAGTACCCGTAAATGTACACGAACGTCCAAATATGGTCTCGGTTGTCTTTACTATTCTCTGTGGGGACTGCAGTGCAATAACCAGTCTAGACAGAGATGCAGCTGCTCAGGATATTCTGATGGAAATGCAGTAGCTGCTTAGCTTTCTGGCCATGAATCGCTAAGTAAGGTCCCCCACAAAGTACAAATAAAGGAAGCTGGCAATTCTAAGGGTCTTTACAGTATAGCCACTGATATTCAGCAGGGAGTGATCACCACAGAAGAAGTCAGCCACATTCTTGTGTTTGTCTACATTCAGAAAAAGATTGTTGTTTTTGCCTCAGCCTAAAATTCACACTACATTCTCTATGCATGTCAGCTCCTCATTTTTGCTGATGGGGTCCAACAAGGCCGTATCATCAGCGAATAGTAATGGTTGACTTGAAGCACACTGGAAGGTAATATTGTTCACATTGATGACCATGAAAATATGCTGGTTTGCGCATCCTCTAAAAACCCAATATGTTGCCCATAAGCCTTGCTTGTAATTGCTCTTTGTAGATCAGCCATGATCAGACAGAACACCTGACCATTATAAGGAGTGGTGGTCTTATTCGTGGTCATCTTGTTCTAACCATAATCTACTGCTCACAAAAATTAGAGAATACTTCATAATTAAATAGCCCATAATTAAATATCCCCTGGTTTTTGGTGAGCAGTGTAATTCAAACCACATGTAGTTGTGCAGTGCATTTGAAAGGAAGTAACGCAAGTATGAAATGGTGTCCCTGTATCTGGTGATTAAATGAAACCTGAATGCCCTCTCACAAACCCTAGGGAGCTTTGGAATAGGCCATGGATTCTACTAGCTTTGGTGCAGTTTCTTTCTCTGATGGTTTGATGGCTATTCTCAGGGCTTCATTATCTCCTGCTATGAAAGCAATGTCTCAGGTCAGCATCACATGAACCTTTGTGGGATTTCATGACTTTTAGCTGAGACGTATGATAATGTTTTTGGAAACAACATCATCTGAGAACTTATTACCTTAGCCACTGTTTACTGGGTGTTTTGGTTGATTCCCCTGTCAGCAAAAAAGTAAAACTTTACAAAACAGTCTTGGATAGCTCAGATGGCTACTTTGGATCAGGATTTTATTAATTGAAAGGTAAATGTTGGTAAATGAGAACGCCTGGGATGGAATCTGAAATGCTGGATTTATGCTATGAAATTACTGCATGACGTATTTGAAATGAGGACATCATATTTAACATGAGTATGAGTTGGTCAAACATAATATACATCGTTTCTAAATATTAAGATTGGCTATAAGTGAGCTTAACCATAATTTTGTCATGTAAGATTTTGGAAATAATATAATTATATTTTGAATGGTTTGTCATTTTTAGGAAAGAAATACTTGCCATAATAGTTGTTTGTTCTGTAATGGATGGGCAACAGAATGATGGTACATTTACCTTCCAACATAGCACTGGACTGTTGGGAGTATATTTTCATGTATCATCTTACACTCACCGAAGTACTTGCTCTGGACAAACAGATATTCGTTTCATGAAACGGGAGAAAATTCCATCGCCATGTTTGGCTTCTGACTTTTCATACTTCTCTGGCGCTCCTTCACCTTCACAGCTAAATAAACAAAAACAATATAATAAATGTGTGCGTGTACATATATATATAAACAGTAGGTAAATGGTAGTTCTGCCTATGAATTTCTCTGAGTAGGTGACAGAAAAACACAGCTGATCAGAACTAAAATACAAATCACAGCATGTATTTCTGCATCTAAGGCCAGGCTTTTTTAATTGCTTGTTCCTCAGATGTCCCTACTTAAGAATCTACTGAGGAGGGAGGAAAAAAAATTAAAATAAATCTTTATTTTTCAGCACTTTTTAATTTCTCGAGGACTATGTGAAATCAATACAAGGAAGAAGGAAGAAATAAATAAAAAAAATTGATAAAAAAAAAAATGTTTATTTAACATTTATTTAACGTACAATTAAATTAAAGTGAATCTGGAAAACAAAAATGAACAGAAGAAAACTGTTGGCTCTCCACCAGAGCTAAAAAAATATTTATTTATTTTTTTTTGTTGAATTTTAACCATTGGTGCTGTGGCGGATCCGAGAAATATCCAAAAATATATAAATATACATTTTCTTGTATTCTTCAAATATGACTGTCGACGGATCCCCGAAACAAGCAATAAAAAGTCTGGCCTAATCATGAAAGCATCACCTGTCAATCGCTCTGACTGACACACCCTCTCTATCCTCATACTCCTTCAGCAGTCTGTTGGCATGGTCCAGGTCATTATGACAGATGAGGTCCGACTCCTCCACCACACTGATGTAGAAAGGCTGAAAAGTGGCCACAGTCAAAAGAGGCCCAGCAGTTTCTGAACCTGCTGACTTATTTATACAAAGGCCTTCAAGTTTGCTACTGACATCGAGATCTTCTGCGAGGTCATCTGTTCCAGACTCAGCTGCACTTGTACAAGACTGTTTCCTGTCCTTATTTTGCTCAGCCTCCATTCCCCAGTCATCTGCCTCATCGCACCAGTCTGTTGTTGAAATTAGTGTCCTGTTAGATGCTTCACACTCAGAAACCTGTTTTAGTGAAGACTCCAGGCACTGCGAACGGAGGACTTTCCAGCTGGAAACAGGACAAACACAATAGTATATTAAGAATGTTTGCAACAAAATATACTGCTCACACAAATTTGAAAAAAAAAAGCCTTTGATGTGATTAAATTAAAGATAATCAGAAAAGGAAATGAAAAGTCAAAGAAAGTTGTATCCAACAGCACCAGCATAGGGTACCACTACAGGGTGCAGGACCTCATCTCAGTAGCGGACTGTAAGCAGCAATTCACTTCTGCTGACACAGAGCTTGGTACGACAACTAATGTTAATGCCACCCTAAACCTGAATACACCACCACCGAAGGAGTCCCTTTCTACATTTACGGAATTTAGCAGATGCCCTTATCCAGAGCAACTATTCTATTCTCACATGAAACATGGACTATCCTGTCTTCCTTGTTCACTTCAGATCAGGACACAATGCTTGTCAGGCTGCAAACTGAGCAGTGACTCATTATAGAAGAGGACTGTTGACCACTCATCAATGACGATGCTCATCAGCCCACCTTCTACAGGTTATACAGTCTTCAGAAGGTAACGGAATGCATACCATTGGTCGCCGAACATGCCGTCAAACATGATGGATCCGATTTATGGTCTGGATGCATATTCGTCATCCAGTGGCAGAAAAAAACTGTCCCCGCAACTCTGTTCCATTGCTGTGCATGCTCTGCCAAAAGGGTCAAGTAGCAGGCATTTCTAGCTGTTGTAACAGATGGGCAACTCTGCCCTAGTCTTTTTCGTATTGTTCCCGTCCCTTGAAAGCGATTCCACAGTTTACTAATCACGCTTTGAGATGTTCAAAGTGCTGTTGTCTATGTTTGACCAGCTGCAAGTCATCCTTTGGCTGTGCATTCCGGTGAATCGTGTTGCAGAGGCATCGCAAGGGCTGGGAAATTGCAGGACGTGCACTTTAAAGATGAGGGAACATTCAGATACTTCAGCACTTTCAGCCTTTTATATAGTGCATTTTCACCAATTGAATAAAAGTTGTTTTTGCATCTCATTTATATTATAGAACAACTTTCTTTGACTTGTCAATTGCTTTTCTGTTTTTGTATATAAAAAAAAATGACGAAGCATTTGATCTTTATTATCGCTTCATATTTATTTTCAAATATCTCCTAAATTTTGTTCAAGTGAAAGTGACTTTGTGTACCTTTCCTGTTTTCCGCAGCACTGCTGAGCAGTACAGGCGAACACATTAATAGTGCGGTGGTACGGAGATGACGCAAGAGGGCAGTATATCTGAACAACATGACTAAGGTTCCCATCACACAGAGAGCACCGGTAATATGGATTCGACCCACCAGGAAAGAAATCCTGAAATAAGATAGAATAGACACATTATGGAAAAACCATGAATACATTAATAAACATTATTTAGTGTCAGCCTAGCTTAATATATAATATACAGCTTTATCAAAAGCAGTCGTGACATGTAAGCGTCTGTAGGCTATTCTAAAACAAATTAAACAAGCTCACATATACTGCTCACAAAAAAAGAGAGAACCTTTCAAAATTAACAAGCCCATAATGAAATATCTCCTATCATTGTGTGCAGTGTATATCTAGATCTTAACGTCACTGTTTTGGACAGGTTCCCTCAATTAATCTTTAAATATGAGGTCTGTCCCATGCAAAGAGTACACAAAAAAAATCAAGTTTGATGTATACTGCTCAGCAGTGTGGTTTAAGATATCTGCATAATATCCAATATCTGCACATTTCTGATGCAGGTTCATCATTCTCAGCTCTGCAGCGACCCTGACGTGGTGGTGCAGTGTTAGTGTGTGTTGTGCCGGCATGAGTGGATCAGACACAGCAGTGCTGCTTGAGTGTTTAAACACTGTGCTCACTCGCTGTCCTCTTTATTAGATACTTTTAACTAGATGTAAAGTCAGAAACACAAGCTTGTCTGTTGCTGCAGTTTATATTAGTCATCCTCTAACTCTTCTTCAATGGTCACAGGATGCTGCCCAAAGAACGCTACTGGCTGAATATTTCTGATTAGTCCAGCATTGACACTGAAGTGTTTAAAAACTCCAGCAGCACTGCTGTGTCACTAGACTGTATCAGTGGCAATGCAGATGATCTACTACTCAAATAGTACCTGGTCTGTGGTGGTCCTAATCAGTAAAAACTCCTGGATCACATTTAATTAATTATATAACTACAAATGGTAAACAGAGCTAATGTAACAAGGAGCACCCCTGATATTCTGACTGACAGTTTGGCACTGCAGTACTAATACTAGTGCAGTATTAATGCTTGTTCTACAGTCTGTTCCAGCCAGTAGTCGAAGCAAATTCAAAGCCATAGACCTATATGGAATATCCAATGTATGTTAATTTATGCTATTATACCTTATAAATAAACAGTTTGTTTTGCGTTTCGATGTAGTGAAGAATCCATCCTTGGTAGTAGAGCCACATAAAGCTTGAAATGAAAGCGACTGTACTGTCTATGAATGTAACAATGATCATATAATGTAATAAAAGAATACATAATAATACAATGAATATAAACTCTATTTTCGGCGTTATTTAGCAATAGACGACTAGTATTTGGTACAGGCGTAACTTCCATTGAAACACAGCTAAACCAATGTATAGCTAATGTCACCCAGACTGCTTTATTTGTAGTGATTTGTTTTATTAACAGAGTCATCGCATTGTTATACTTAAAATACCTGCTGGTTTAACGTGAAGTAAACACCTACATCAAGCAAAACACAACTAGCAGTAGCACGCGAAGCACGTTTGTAGCATTGAAGCGGCTAACGTTAACTAAATCACTTAAACAAATCTAAAAACATTCTTACCGGACTGCCTCCAATTTTATTCGTGTAATAATTCGTTTCTTTCTTCTCAATGGGACCGTCACATATCCCTATAAGCGGCGATTCCTGCATTGTGAGCTGTAAGTGCTAGCACTGAATCCACGTGTTTTCTCAGCCTTCCTACCAGTGATCAGAACTGAAATAAATAGTTCCACTTACCCACGGCTTTATTATTAACCTCTGCTTAATGCTGATACAAAACTCATGTTATTAGCTATGTACTCGACTATGTAGGCATACTAAGATATAATATGTTATTTTTACACAATTATTCATGCCTTCCATCACTGGACAGGAACCACGGTAAGACATTTGGTTGGTAGGGAATCATCCCCAACCCATCAGTGACCCTGACATACATGTACACCTGCTAAGTGTTTGTGTCATGAAGTCAACATTAAACAATATAAACATTTGCTTCCTGTGGTCAATGCCAAGACAGCAGCTGTGCATGGAGTTTCTAACTGCACACTTACAAAAGTGTGCCATGGTGGCCCAGTGTTTAAAGCACATAGGTCCAGACATCCATATTGGAGTCCCAGTCTGGATTTTGCATTTTCTCCCCATGTGTTCACAGGCTTCTTCACAAAGACGTGTTAGGGTAGTTTAGGGGTTCTCTAAACTGCCCTGGGTGTGCGCATGTGTTGTGCTATGGATTGCAACCTGTCCAGGGTTTGTTGCCACCTTGTGCCCTGTTCTGCTAGTTCAATTCTGCCCCCCCCCATGACCTTTGAATTTGATTAAGCAGCTCTGGAATGTTAGTGAGGGACACTTGCAAGATTTCCCAGAAAGGTATGAGTGATGCATAAATAAAGTGATCAAAAAAGTGTACACTATGTGCTTAAACAACAGTAACACCATTGTACCTGAGAAATACAACACACTGCCATGTATGACCATACCAGTTGATGGGTTGAGAATGATGGCAGAATAAGTGGACGTTGGTGGAAAAGTAAAGCTTTTGGCTGGTATCAGTAGCAACAGTTAGAGTTACAACATTTGATCAGTTAGTTGCATTTGTTTGTTTTTTTTAACATATTACTATACAGTAATATACAGTATATTCCATTTTCCCCCCAACATCCTGTCCCATTAAACATACAGCTGTCAAAGATATATAAAGGAAAGTTTTAAATATTGTATATACATTATGTATATCAAATAAATCAAATAAGCTACCCAGACCTACACTGGGTATTATTTACAATGACTAGAATGACATTATGATATATTGAAATTTCCCATGTTTTACTGTAGGCAGTATAAAGCTACAACATACTCTTTAAAGTTATGTGGCGTAAAAAGAAAACAACATACTTTTTAAAGAGCATCACACAGAAGCCCAGACGTACTTCTGTATCGTCACTGGTAAGACCCAATATTTACACAAAACAGGTTTCCCTCCAGATATCCTCCTTAAATGTAAATATATGTGTGTGCGTTGTATTTCTAGACAAAGTTATGTCTCGTCGCAGTCATGGCACTTGCATGCAGTAGGCTACTTAATTTATCAGTAACTTTATTGATATTTCCTCTTAGACCTTCATTTATTTTCGTATTTATCACCCTATCTTCTTCCTCAAAGATCCTGCCTCACACTGTGTGTGAGTATGAGGTGTGGCATTTAACTCTACTTCAGGTTTCTCCATGGTCTGCATACTATTCAGCACTTTTGCTGGAAGACTGAAATGTAGAAATAGACTGCCTTGTCACTATGAAATGACTGAAAAGGGGAATACATACCAGGCGGATACTATATAAGGTACGTTTTATATCTTTATTTTCTTGCTGTTACTTAATTTTAATATTGACATAGCTGTGTGAACTATTGTCAGCAGTGAATGCTAGGTAAAGTAGTGTATCAAACCTGAAGCAATTAATACATAAATAATAAATTAAATATTAACAGAGGAGCTTGACAAACTTAGAATCAGGGAAACATGTGATGTGAAACATCTGATGAAACTTTAATAACTAGATTTATTTAGAGAAAACTATTTATTGGGCATTTTAATGATTCATTCATAAAATATTAGTTGCAGCAGAGCTCGAGGGAAGCGGTGGTATAATTAGCTATAGTCATACATAATAATAATCATATAATCATAATAATAGATAATTCTTTGTTTCTGTATGTACAAGTATAACCTAAATCATCAACGGATCTTCCCACAAGTCCTAAACGTAGATAAAGAGAACCCAGTTAAACAAATGGGATGAAATAATTTTGCTTGGTTCCTTTTTGTTGACAATGATGCAATATTTCATATCTGAGAGTGACCACTTATGCAGCATAACTACAACTTAACATTTCCAGCAACTGTTAAGTAATCCTGTATATTGGGTTGAAGGAATTGTCTCCATTTAGAAAAGCTTCAGCTCTGGAATGTAGGCGTGGATATCTCAAATGACTTTCTTTCAATATTTCTACTGAAAAGACTAAATGTTGGCTATTCCAAAAGCCTAGCTTTATTTTTTTAAATCATTCCTTTGTAGATAGACTAGAGTTTCTTATGCTGGAATGTATGTTTTCCTTTCTCCAGTCATAACATTTCTTATTTAAACCAACATTCTATTGTGTTCTATCAACATTCTATCAAGTTCTATTGTAGGCTCATATGTCATATGAAAATTCTTCCAATCACCTTCTCTTTCTTTCAAAAACCTTAGACCAGAATCAATGTCCTTCTTAGCTAGCAGTAGCTTTTTACTTGCAACCATGCCATGCACATAATTGTTGTTCAGCGTTATCTTGAGGGTGAACTCATGAGCTAAACCTAGGCCTTTAGGTGCTTAAAAATGATCATGGATTCCTTTATGACCTTGCAAACTGTACAAATTGTCCCAAACAAGGTATTTCAATTTGTGTGTTCTGTCTGACTGTAAATTGGTTAAACTTTTTAGAGATGGTTTCATAAACTTTTCTGATCTAATGAGCATCAATAACTCTGAGGTCCTTAAAAGGTCCTTTCTTCATTTCTGACACTTACTCACACCTGATTGTCAACCTATTGGTTTAAACCACTTAACACTAATATCACCCTCAAGTTAACAGCTAGAGGTTCCCATATTTTTTCTACCTACATATATGTAATATTGGATTATTTTCTTCAATAAATAAACGACCATGTATAAAGTTATTGTTTCATATATGCTTGTGTAAATATCTGATGTTGTTTAGGTCATATTTATGAAGAATTAATACAAATTCTAAAGTGTTCAACTATTTCCAGCATTATAGTACTCATACTGTGTCCGTACATTCTGCCTAAACAAATCCTACAAACCATTGTAAACGAAACAGCTTAAATAAGAACAGCGCTACCAGCTCTGACAGGATTCATTTTGGCTGTGGGAAGACTGGAACTTGCTTTGGGAAGTAACTTCCTTCCCCTCTCCATTAACTGCTGAGAAGTGTATATTGAGTAGGACCTGCATAAAAACCTTCGCTAAGATTCTGAAACAGTGAGTCTTGTTTAATATGTAAAATCTGTGTGTTATTTGTGCTGTATAGAAGCTTAGCTGTGTCACTTGTGTTACTAGTAGAACTGTAGGTTTGAGTTCCACAGCTAGACTTCTTTATTTGTTCTGTGTGCAATCTCAGGAAAACATATCTAATGTCTAATATACGTGCTTTCAAAATGAAATATCCCATACTGAAATATCCCCTTATTTTTTGTGAGCAGTGTAGGATGTACTAGGTTTGAATTTCATGTGTTATCTATGCATAAATGTACAATATTTCCAGGGGCTGTATGTTACACAAGTGTTTTGTGCTCAATCTCCATAGTCACCCTGGTTTATTTTAAAGACAAAGGTTTCACAGAGAAATAATTTTATCTCTGCACCCTGACGCACACCCTGTTTAATAGGCCTTGCAGTTGTCAACAGATTCGGCAGTTGTTTAACTTTGGTGTTGGCTGAATATCCACTTTGTCACGGCAAGCAAGTAATTTTAAAATAGTTACATTATTTAGGCTTTATGACTGACTTAAAATTCATTCATACACATGAACTGTTCAGAATTTACTGATCAATATATTTCCTCCATTGAGATATAGAACTGATTGTTCTAGTATACCCTTTGTTACAGTATACTTCATTATCAAAGTCTACACAGTCTCAAAAACACACTCCTCACTCCAGACTACCCACACAAACATAATTCTCATAATTTCTCCACTTAGAATTTCCCCCATTATTACTTATATGAAATCTTAATTGTAACTTGCTAATCAACAAAATGCCTGTATGAATTAATCATATAATTACATCCAAAAAGAGTTAACACACTGGCCTATATCTCTATCTAGGAATTTCAGATCAATCTGTTAATATACAGTGAGGACCTAGTCTGAAGTAATTAGCGTAAACATTTCTACTTCTTTAATTTAATCTAACATTTTTCATTACAATTCATGTACCGCACTGTCATGCCTTATAGCACACTAACTAATGATAAAATCACTGCAGTGCATGGTTTATTGCTTTAGCATCCATAGGTTTGAAGAGATTCATTGTGACAGGTAGTGAGATGAGGTGGCCTGTTTGCTAATATACTGTATACTCCTCACAAAAGTTAGAGGATACTTTAAAATGAAATTTACATTTACGGCTTGTAGGTGACGCCCTAATCCAGAGCAACCTACAACTGATACAGTCTTACAATCCAAGCAGTTGTAGGTTAAGGGTCTTGCTCAAGGACCCAACTGTGGCAGCTTGGCAGACGTAGGATTTCCAGTACCTTAGCCGCTAGGCTACCACAGTCCCATATAATAGCTCATAATGAAAGATCCCCTCATTTTGAGCAGCGCAATTTATTAAAGCAGTGTTCATATTTTTTTCTGTTTCCCAGTGACCACTGCAATGATGCATTTAAAAACATATATTTTTGGTACTTTAGAATAAAAGTGGCTTGGTCATAAAAACAATCCTACAATGAACCAATTAAATAACCTTTATTTGGATAACTATATTTTACAGATAGACTTATAGATAGACAGTGTTATAAAGGAGAGGACAGTAACTAGGGAAAACTAGGTATTTACTTGACCAAATATATTGCTTGTTCAAGGGTTGCATGGTGGCTTGGTGGGTAGCATTGCTGCCTCACAAGAAGGTCCTGGGTTTCTGTGTGTCTGCATGCATCCGTGCATGAGTGGATTTACTCGGGGTACTCCGGTTTCATCCCACAGTCCAAAGACATAAGTTAGGTTGATTGATTACTCAATTAAATTGCCATTGAATAGGTCTCCAGTGACAGGTCTACTGACCCGGGTGGAGACGGACGTGCCGACAAGCGGCCCCTGCCTTAGCAGAAAACACGCTAGGAAGAGGACGACATATTCCTAATGCAAGTTCCAGGGTTTCTAGGGTTGTATCACGTATAGTACTAGTTGTTAAGCGTACAAAGGTAGGCCTAGAGGGGCATCGGTTACACGTTTTACATGTTATACTGTCTATAATTCCTGCTCAAAGACAGTTAGTTATTTTAACCAGCAGAGAGCGACATCGACCCACAATTATGTCAGTAGATGTATCTCCCACTGCTGTACTTATTTGCCGTGTCCGTGTATTTGTATATTTGCAGTAAGATTCTGACTACATCAACGCATCAGCCATGGCTTTCCGTTCTACATTGAATCAGACTAGAACTTATGCTTTAATCAACATAACTTCAACTGCAATCTACTTCGTTCCATCTACATTAGCTATTAATCCAACCTCAGTAACGGTTAATGTCACCACACTAGCTACCAACTCCACCACTGAAGCCCCTGGGTTTCTGCCGTCTCTGCTGGACAAAATCCCTTGTAAGTACTGCTAACCCCTTCGGCCTTCCAGCTGCCCTCCTTACCCCCTCTTCCAGAACTGCTCATTGCAAAAACAGCTGTCGTCTGCGTCAGATGTAATTGCACTCCAAGTGCACATTTCTTACTTCTCACTTTTCACCCGTCAAGTTTATCTCACTCTGATCCTCTTGGCAGTGCTCTTGCTTAATGCTTTAGATGTGTGTCATTCTGCTACACAACCCTTTTTGCCTATACAATATTTTGGGTAAACCCTTTAACCATGACTCTCTCTCACAGTGCCACGCTGGGCCATCTATGCAATATTTGCCCTGATCCTGCTGGTGATTTTAATCTGTGTCCTGTGCTGCTGTATAAAATGCTGCTGCAAAGGGAAGAAGAAAAAGAAAAACAAGCAGGATCCCAAAATCAGTCTTAATGGACTTAATGGAAATACTTCAGCATCACTGGTGAGAGAATAGACATTTTGCTGCACATTCTATGCAGTGCTGGGTACGGGCTATTCTGATTGGATGGCTAAATTGATTGACAGGTGCAGCCTGAGACAGAGGATGTAGAGTATGGTTCAGTGAACCAGAAACGAGGGAAACTGCTGTATTCCCTGGAGTACAACACTGCACGCTCAGAGGTAGACATGATCCATTTAATCGGTCTTGATTTAGAAATTTCAAGAGTCTTAATTCATACATGCCTGCATTTTTTTCTCATTATAGATGAGTGTCGGAATCAAAGAAGCATCAGAGTTAATGGCTATGGATAATACAGGAACTTCAGACCCTTATGTAAAAGCTTACATCCTTCCCAGCAAGTCCAAAACATTTGAGACAAAAGTCTTCAGAAAAACACTTAATCCAGTGTTTAACGAGCACTTTAAATACCAGGTAATGTAATATTATTACTGTTATGACATTTTTCAATTCAATGTTTTTCAATGCTTTTTCAACATATTCTTTTAGTTATCCATACAAAATGTTAAACATGTATCAGTTACTTATTATGTAAAGATGTAGCATTAAATCACAGTGCATTACATTTACGGTATTTAGCAGACGCCCTTATGCAGAGCGACTTACAACTCAAACAGTCTTATAATTCAAGCAATGGTAAGTTAAGGGCCTTGCTTAAGGACCCAACTGTGGCAGCTTGGCAGAGGTGGGATTTGAATCCAGGACCTTAAGGTCCAGAGTCCAGCACCTTAACCACTAGGCTACCACAGGCCATGTGGATGTGCATCAAGTGTAGCATCAAAGATTGTGTTCATCTCCAGTCAGAACACAGCACTGATGTTCCCATGTGCCTAGATTAACAAACTGTATGATGTACCAGGCAAAATCTGTGTGTGACTAATTCCACACATTAAGGAATGATGAGAGTCATGTCACTTTCTGGCAAATTCAAAAAAGACCTGAATCACAATAAAAGCCCTTGGGATTAGTGGGAATAACAGGTGAACTGCTGAAATGGGCACAGCAAACTCACTGAACTGTGGAACCATTTGGTGCAAGAGGGAGCTCAAATGAACAGGAACTCAAGAGACTGTTGGAATCAGGTGTGCAGGAAAATGTTTGAAATGGAGCGCTGCCCAATGAATGCAAGTGTTGTGTGGGAGTTGGGGGCATGCTCACACTTACACAAACACACACATTCACATGCACATCATGCTTCACCACCTTTGTAGGGACCTTACATTGACATGTTGATTACTGTAGTTAAGTAGTACTATACCTGCACCTACCAAACCCTAACCATAACCGTAGTAACCTTAAGCAAACCTTTTGACTTTTGCAGATATTTCTATCCTTCTGGCCCTTAGTGTGTGTCTGGGTTGTTTCTGCCCTTGCACCCAGACCCCGTGTGGATTAAGCGGAAGATAATGGATGGATGGATACATCTATAATATAATATATATTATCACCTGTAGATAATTAATAGTACACTTAACTCTAACTTAACCTAAAGCAAACCTGACTCTTTTGGTGTTTGAAAAGAAAGTTGCAATTTTCAGTTTTAAGTGCCCTTTGCATTTGAATGAATGTGTATTTAGTCTACGATGGTTTGACACCCTGTCTAGGGTTGTTCCTGCCCTGTGCCAGCTGTTCACCAGCTTTCCCACGTACATGAACAAGGATTAAATGGATAAGAAAAAGAATGACTAAATTAAGTTACAATTTCTCTAAAAATGGCAGTTAACCTTGTGAGACTATTATTAGTAAAGATGAGCAGAGGGTCTCCAGTTTGTCAAATGCATAGGAAAATGCATGAATTCACTTAAAAACAAGGAAAACAAGAAAGATTGTAAGGGATTTGTGTATTTCTCCATCTACAGTGTATAATATGCTTAAACAGTTTAAGGAGTCTGGAGGAATCTCAGTGCATCAAGGGCAAAGGCTCAAGCCTAACTTGAACACCTGTGATCTCAGATCCCTCAGATGACAGTGCTTCAAGAACCCCCTGGACCAAATACAAAAAGGACCATCCAGACTGTTATTGATTACAATTCCAAAAACCAGGATCTTTTATGATATAGGGCTGTCATTTTCCCTGGCAAAAGTCATTTTGAGTTCTGTGATGGCAGAATTTATGTACTGTAGAAAGGTACATTGAGATGACATAAATGTATTTATTAGCAATACAACGCAAAACAAGTAAAATCAGAAAAATATAAAAAAGAAATATGCAAATCCCTTCCAGTCTTTCTTTGAGAAACATTTATATTTCAATAATTTACCATTATTTAATTTCATTGAACACAGTTGTTAACAAACTGGCGATCCTCTAGTCATCTTTGCCCCTCATAGACTCAACCTTGCATGGATACTGATTTTGTATCGAATTATGATTATAACCACCTGTTGATGTCACTTATTTCCCAATCATAATCATCCCACATTACTTGCAAATCCCCATCTTTTTGGAATATGTTGCAGACCTGAAATGCAGGAATGTAAATGTAAGGCACATTTCTTTTTTAATGTTCCATGCTGTTCCAATAATTTCTGGTTATACAAATTGGATACCAGTACATGTGTTTGGGAAGTCTGAGCACTTTAAAACAAAATGAATCCAGATAATATCTGTATTGTCTGCAGATCTGTTGTTTCTGTAGGTGAAATGCTATGAATCCAGAAGGTCCTGAGTACTGAATTTAAGAAATCACATTATTTCAGAGGTTTTCATGATAACAAAAGTGAGAGTTACTGATCTATAATCATCAGGAGCAAATAAAAATAGGGGCTGTATAAATTTTCATTTTTGAAATGATTACTTAATAATAAACCGATATTTCAACTAACAAAATAAGACCAAAGTATAATATTTTACAATTTGACCTACATGATCATATAGGTTTGATTTATAACATTGATGGATATAAGTAATTAATCATTTTAACAAAGTGTTATTTTGCATTAACTGATCAAAAACGGATTTTAATTATAATGCTTTCATTTAAAAGGTTAATTTTTTCAGTACAAGGAATTGTAAAAAAAAAAAAAAAAAAAAAGATTTTCTTGCGTTACTTCCACTGACCTTTATTTTGCTCATGATTGTGTATTTTGTGTTTAGATATCTCAGAAGGATCTCGCCGAGTCCACCTTGGTGATACAAGTTTTTGACTTTAACAGATTTTCCAAACATGACGTCATCGGCGAGCTTAGACTAGAGCTCTCTGCAGTGGACTGGAATCACGTTATTGAGGAGTGGAGAGACCTAAGTGAACCATCAAAAAATGAAGTACTATGATGGCCTTATAATGTTTATAGCTGTTTAATGGAATTTATTTATAACAGCAACATATTGCAAATATTGTTCAGGGTCTAGTTACAATGACTTAAATATGTTGCAGAAGACAAAGCTTAATCAGGGTTGCACCAAAGTTGTACCATCCGAGAAACATGTGAAGGTTGGCCTTATTACTGGTTAGATAAGTGGCTATTATATTATGATGCGAGTTATGTATTTTAGTATATCAAAATACTTTAAAACTGACTAAATACTTTAAATATTACTGGTTAGATAGATGGATATTATTTTATTATGAGGGTTAATATTGTCAAAACTAGCTCTATGGAGGAGACAGGAGATAGAGATGCAGAACAATGAGGTTTTATTGAATGATATAAGCTGCGGTAATGAGCCAAGAGCGATAGGAGGCAAAAGGCAGGAGGAGCAATGTGGAGATAACGCTGCTGTAATCAGGGTAGAGCTGGGGCCCTGGATGGGAGACACATAGCAGAGAACACAGAGCAAATAAAAAAATAACGTAACAGAGGTTTAGACAGGCAGGGAAACACTGGAGAAGAAAATGCTACACTGACGACTACAGGAGGAGAGGGCTAAACTAATACTGGGTAGGAACTGGAACAAAATAACAAACACTACAACAGCAAAAGGACAGCGGGAAAAACACAGACGAGAAAACAGGGAAACTGGAGACGCTAAATAGAGCAGGTAGAGACAGAGGGTAGGTGAACTGAACGAGGCGGCGACCTGACAGGACTGAGAGCGCCCAGAGAGAGAGAGAAGATAAGGGAGAGCGAGGGACAGGGAGATAGTGAGAGTGTTAGTGGGGAGAGAGAGAGAGAGAGCGTTAGTTCACCCAGATAGTAGGGGTTAGTACCGGAAATGGAAATGTTAGTGGGGGAGACTAACTGTACGTACCCAGGCAGGGTCGTGCCGGAGGGGCGGGCTAGGGTGAGACCTAACTCAACCCCAGCCGACCGAGAACCAACCACCTGGAAACACACACAAGAACAAAAAACGCTCTGAACGAACAGCGAGAGGGTAATGGGAAAAGGAGTGAAAGAACTAGGACTATGCACGTACAAAACACTTGAGCGACAAAAAAGGGATGCGGACATTTCAAACACGCACACACGCATTCAACAGAGATCTAAAGCCAATCGGAAAGGGAAGGAGGGGGGAGAGGGTGAGAGGAGGCACACAGGGATAAGCAACAGATTACTCGTTAAACACACTAGTAATAATCAAACACGCATACACTCACCCGACGGAGAATCAACACGGAATAAACACTGACTATATTATAGGAGGAAGGTAAAGGAAGGATATCACTTAGATAGCGCTCGATATGTAGCAAAAACAGCAAAACAATACTTTGCACTCGATCAGCGAAACGGGAAACCGTCTAAAGAGTGCGATACAAACCGGAAGTAATAAGCCGCACCTGGTGAAGAGGAAAACTCGCGCTGATTAGAACACGGGACTACGGGAGCACGAGAGAAGGAGAGAGGTAGAAATGGGATTTCTCACACCTAAACATTTTTTAAGCTATTTTGCTGCAGAAGCAAAACAAATAAATAAATGAACTAAAACAAAGATCACCAAATACATTATTCACTAAACAAATAAGTAAAAGAGAGACAGAGAAAGAGCGAGAGAGAGAGAGCAAGTCTCTGCTTTGTAGCTACTGCAGATTCTGGTGACTACACCAGAAAATATGCCATTAATATGTATTAATACATGAGGAAATGGTTGCAAAAGTAGGTATTACAAATCCCAATCCCATTTCAGTCTTTACAGCAGCCACCATACAGTAACACTGACTATGTCACCACAAGGAATACACCCACTAATTTAAGAATAAGTTGGCCATAAAGTTTTATTTTGCAGAGACAAAGCAGAGATGTGTCATACATCAAAATGCAATTTTATTGAACAAATTCTAAAAGAGCAGTATACCATCAATACGAATGGATATTAACACCACTTTTTGAAATAAACGCAGTACAATCTGCTAGAAGGAATAGCCAAAAATAAGAACAAAAAAAGTTAAAAATGAAAACTCAAATTGACTTACCAGTGGAGAGAAATGACCAGTTAAAAGAGGAGAATGTCTGAAACCTCACACGTGCTAAACAAGACACATAAAAGAATGAAATACAATGAAGACAACACAATTTAAACTTGGCAGTCATGTGTCCAAACTGTATTAGTCCTCTTACTGTCTTTACTGTGTCACAAAAATTAGGGGATATTTCAAAATGAAAATTTTCATTATAAAATAGCCCCTATTTTTGCAAATAGTGAAGTAGCATTAGTTTTTTGTGATGATCCTGTGCTTGCATTAGGGCATTTTCACTGCAAACAGACTCCACTCTACTTAGCTAACTTTTTGGACTATGCATTTGAATATTTCTTAGCATACCTGATCAATCCTACTATGTAGCATGGCGAGATTCAGTTTCTTCACCTCTAGGATTACTACAGGATGTGTTGTTTTTCCCTGTGCAGTAAATTACTGCTCCCTTATAAGTTTCAAACTTATGCTGACTATTCTGACTACCTTTGTGGCATCTTTTCCTTGTCCAGCCTTTGTGTAATTTTGGACAATAACCTATTCTTTTCAAACTACATCACATCTACCACCAGATCTTGCAGATTTCCATTGTACAACATCAGAAGAATATCGTTTTTCTGACCAGAAAAGCTGCCAAGATCCTCATATAGGCTCTTGTAATTTCTTGGCTTGATTACTGCAATTTCTTGTTCCATTGCTCCTCTACAGAGAATTCAGAATAAAGATGCGTGTGCGGTTTGCAATCTACAAAAGTTTTCTCATGTCACTCATTCTCTTCATGTCACTATGGAGATCACTCCATTGGCTTCCTGTTGCAGGCAGGATCAAATTTAAAACGTATCCTGGTGTTTCGCGCCTCATAAGAATTTTCATACTTTAGTTCAGAATTACACGCCTGTACGTCAACTCAGATCTTCAAATATGATCAAACAATGCTCACAAGGACAAATCAGTGCCCTGACTCCTCACTTTCCATACAAGTAAGAACAGCCAAGTGTCTTTATTTCTCATGCAAAAGTCCAAAGACTAAGTCATTTACCAATACCAATATATTTTGCACTTTGTTGCCCTTGCTCTTTGAATGTATTTTTGTCAACATATCCTTAAGTATTGTGTATGTGACCTTAACAGCAAATGGGAAATTGCTTGTTATAGCATTATTGGTGTATCATTATTGGATAGTATTACTGGTGTAGCATTAGTTTTTGGTCTGATAGTTAATGGATACTTACAGATCATTATATAATTTCATCATGGCACCTTCAACTGTTTGCATATTTTGCAAGTCACTCTGAATAACAGTGTCTGCCAAATGGCTAAATGTAAATGCTGCTGTATGACTCGAGCATATGGTGTTTATATTTCAAAGCCATAAAAAAGAGTTGTGTAAATCAGCTAAATACTGAATATTTATTGTTAACTCAAATTAGGAGTGCCAAATAAATACAAATAAAAGCAAGAGTCTAACTTCCTTTAGTTGAGTTGTGTTAGCAAGCATGGTTAAAAAATAAAATGTGAAAAATCAGTTAGTTAGAGATTCAGACACTCTCCAAATTTTTAAGTCTAGGCTAAAAACATTATTATTTAATCAGGCTTTTAGTTAGATTTAGACTATGATGCATGGCTCAGGTTGGCTCTTGCCTCTTGGCTGTGTTTACTTTAGGTTCTCTCCTTTTAGCTATGCTGCTATAGTTATTGTTGCCGGAGTTTTTATGCTGCACAAGGCATCAGTAATGGATAATAGATTCTGTACTCCTAACCCATCAATAACTGCATTTTTTCTTTTCTCTCAGAGCTGATGTTTCAGTGCCAGTTCCGGAACCATGCGCTTGGAGGTTCTTCTGGCTCGGTGTCGCTCTGCTGGTCTCCATCAACAGAAACCTAACTTATTTTTAAGTATTTATTTAATTAACATCTAGACCACCCATGGAGGATGGGTCCTCCTGAGATTTCTTCCTACCACTTTTAGGGAGTTTTTCCTTTCCACTGTTGCCCTAGGCTTGCTCAACTTGGTTTTTGACCTTTTAAGATAATATAATATCGTAAAGCTGCTTTGAGACAATGCACCATTGTAAAAAGCGCTATATAAATAACATTGAGTTGAATTGAATTGAACTGGAATGTGTAAAAAAGAATTGTAATTAAAAAGTGTAAGATTTGGAGTCTCAGAAAACTAGCAATATAGCTTACCAAAAGACTTGGATGAGAAAAATAAACATTAATTAAGTTCCTGGAACAGAACACACTTTATTAAAAATTCACTTACTAATTTTAAGATTTTGGAGGTTGTGTGAAAAGCTGTTGCTTATTTAAAAAAAACTTAATCCCATTACTATACTCAACCCATTATCTAGGTTGGGTTTTTTTGCTTTTATATATAATTATACACAATCATGCATGTCTTTTTTGTTACAGTTAAGATTTAGTGCAGACTTTGAGTAAGCATCCGTTCTCTCTGCAAAAGCTCTCTGCTATAAGTACCATTTCTCTTGAAAAGGCTTTTAAGCTGTCAGTGGGTGTACACGCAAATAAAAGCAAATCTTGTAGAAATTACATAGTTATTTGTTCAACACTTCATAACTACACATGGCACGTGGTTTTGAAAACGTAATTTTTTTCCGACAACACCATAGTTTGTGAAACTGAAGTGAACCATTCATTTACTGCAACAGATGAACAAACGTTTCTAAAAGGTGCTCCCCAATTGCACACTGGTTTGCAACATCTTATATAGTTACCTAACACCTATACTTATAAGCATTGTGTGCACCCGTTTACCCTCTTCCTCTTATTTCCTTTTTAAATTTAAGCATAAAAAATATTTTAAATTCTATACATTCTACCCTTAACTGCCTGCAGTGCATCAACAATATCTAAGTAATATTGACTTGCCACTCAAAACCACTCAAATATTTTACATGCTACATACATTCCACCTAATTTCACATTCATTCATGACATTGTGACTCCATTCACATCAAGTTGATTAATGCATGTGAGGCACTAGGATTCAATGAACCACATACTCTGTGTACATCTGTGGGGCTGTGGTGGCCTAGTGGTTAAGGTAATAGACTATAAACCAGAAGGCCAAGGGTTCAAATCTCACCTGGATTGGATTGAAGGACTGTATTAATTGTAAGTTGCTCTGGATAAGGGTGTCTGCTAAATAATGTAAATGTATTTATATGAAATTCCAGCCTGTTTGCTTAAACTGCAGGAGGAGGTTTGAGAAACACTGCAGCCAAGTATTAAACAAGTGTAAATACATCTACCTAAGATGCTTCTGATTACCAAAATGTGGTCACTACTTGATGACATAGCACATGCTATCCATGATGTCCATTCATGCATGTTTTATGCATACTATGTATGTTCTGTGTATTGAACCCCTTTTTACATGTGTAATATTTATATAATTAAATTTGATTAATACAATGACTTACAGACTTACAGTTTTTACTGTTACACTAAGCTTGCTCATTGGGATTGTGTACATAAATGGTTGTAAAGCTTCTTTGAGGCAAACAGCAATTATTGTGAAAAGCAGTACATACATATATAGGAAATATTTTTGTCTTGGGGTTCAGTCAAATTTTTTTGCGCGAATTTGGTTCTGCCAGGGGTGATCACTTGTGCCGTTTTTCCGAACTATATAGATGACTGTGCTACTTGTTAAATTTTCACCTACATAATTCAATATGACCCACTAGGTGTACTTCTGTTCATTGAGTTCTTAACAGTATATTGGTTTTAAACACTATTAACAACATAATATAGCTAGTGTTTTATCCAACTCTTTTTCTACTGTAAAAATATGTTGGTAAAAAAGAATATGTTGGAAAAAAGGTATGTTTTGGGAACAGACATAAGTAATATGATTGTTTAAGTTGTTTAATTAAATGTCCTCTTAATCCAGATGTGTTTTGTCATAGTAATAGTCTAGTCATAGTTTAGTCATAGTAAAAGTTTCATTGCCTACTGTGAACCAAAGGGCATTTGTGATAAGATAGAAGATGGGGTAATACAGACTGAAAATTGTTTAAAAAAATAAGCTTAATTTTTCCTTATTTACTCTAAATAAATAAGTCCTTTGGCCGCTCACTTGACCAGGCCACCCAAGCAGATTTGTCTTTTAATACGTTTACCCTGAGCTTGCCCTTTTAGTTCAGTTTATGAAAAGTGCAACCTGAATTGAGCTACTCAGTAACTAATACTGAATAAATGTTTGCTTATTGAAGTTTTGAAACTTATTTAAAAACATACATGGAGCTACCCAATTCCAGGGTAGAGCAGTCTAGGTCCTGTCTATGTGGAGTCTGCATGTATTTACTCCGGGTACTCCGGTTTCCTCTCACATTCCAAAGACATGTCTGTTAGTTTGTTCAGTCACTCTAAATTGGCAGCGATTTAAGGGCATAACGGCCTGCCTGCCTAGTCAGTGGGGTTAAACAATGGCTAAAACACCATTGCAGTGGTGTGACCAAAGCCGTCTGCTTGGTGTCTGACAGACTGGTCGGTCAAGGTGACATGGGGTTCAGAGAATCAACTCTTTTCTTAGCCACATTATAAATATTGTATGAGCATTATAAATACCCCCACCCTGAGGTGTTTCCGACCTGGAAACAGATTTTTCCCTGATCCTTCCTAGTACTGTGCATAGTGTTATACCTTTGCTGACCTTTTGACTGTTTTACTCTAATTCTTGCATTCCCTTTTCAGTGTGTTTCACAGTGTTCGGACTGATGCTTGCATGTGGCTCTTTTGCGTTCTTGGGGGAAAAGTAATAAGCAATAAGTATTAGTAATATTAGTAATAAGTAATTAGCAATAATTATTAGTAAAATAATAATAATAATAATAATAAAAAAGCATGTAGCCGTAGAATTATAGTTACAGCCAAGAAATGATAATAGGACTACCAATACCTACAATAATAGGGCTATGGCCCTAGGGCTATCTACCTTTCTTTTATTTATCTATCATCTAAGGTGGTGTATTAGGGGGGTGTTCGGTGTGGCAGTTGG
This sequence comes from Parotocinclus spilosoma, assembly GCA_033117975.1. Classification (NCBI taxonomy): domain Eukaryota; kingdom Metazoa; phylum Chordata; class Actinopteri; order Siluriformes; family Loricariidae; genus Parotocinclus; species Parotocinclus spilosoma. The sequence continues at coordinate 3,303 of JAVSBV010032080.1, read as the reverse complement.
GCAACTGTATTGAACCAGCTGGGGTGGGCTTGCAAAAGATTGAGAACCCCTGTTATAAAGCATGCAAATAGTAAAGAGTATCTTTATTTCCTTTTTTAATCAATTTAGGAGGGTGGTCTCGAGTCAGTGGCATTTTTGTTGCTTTTGATGTTGCAAGTCTTTGATCCAACCAACCCCCACCCAAACACACACACACACAACACACACCGCTACGCCTGTGATTCATGCCACATTCATTCATGCAGCATTTTAAACATATTGACTTCATTTTGAAATATTGAAATAATGGAGGCTTTCAATTATTTCCGTTCAGCCCTACAAAACTAGCTGTAAGTTGGAGGCAGATATTTTCATGAATTAATGTTTGTGCCATTGATATTTGTTTTTTATGTTCCCCAAATCCAGCTGCACATCTAAAGTGACTTGGCCAAATACAGTGTGTCTTTACAGTAGTATTTTGTTCTTCTCTACTTGTATCTGCCATAGCTGTGTTTTTCATCAGCCACATTGCATCTGACTATCTGAGTGAGGATCTTTCCACTGAGGTAGACTGACCCTTCTCCTGTCCCCAGAAACAAATATTCAGCAGGTGATCAGGAGGTCAGAGATGCTTTAATGAGCCTCAAGTTTGTGAGTGTGTGTGTGTGTGTGTGTGTGTGTGTGTTTCTAAAGTATAAAGTCTGGGAGAAAGAGAGAGAAAGAAGGAGCAAGAGAGAGAGAAACTCTCTTTTCTGACAGAAAATACTTCATATAATTAGGTCAGTAATTATACTTACAGTCAGGAGTATTTAGCTAAAGTATTCACTATCCCTTCTGAACCAACTTAAGCTGAAAATGTATTACTTATCGCAGTATTAAGTTTAGTGCAAACAACTGGGAAACATTTCAGGCTTTAATCAATGCAAGAAGCAAGATGATTTCTAAGGTTTACAAAAGAATCTGATTACAGATGTCACAAATTTCATATTTAAAATACTGGTTATTATAGTTCATTCCATTTCTGAATGTGCCCTTAAAGGCAACACTCACTACCAAGCAGGGCTGAGGGGTAATGAAAAAAATATAATCCCTTGGCTTAACACAAGCACAAACGCATATCTTTACCATAGATGGCTATTCAGACATTGTAGAATATCTGTCTAGAAACCACACGAGAGAATGGAGTTGACACACATCAGGAATGTATTTATGTGCTGGAAATTCAAGGATCATTTCACATTCACAGTGGGCAAAGGAGACCTCAGTATTATTGTGCAATGCAACCACTGCTTGCCAGGATAAAAGCTGCTTTCTGTGTTCAAAGATTGTAAGTCGAAGATAAATCGTGAGGTAAGTTTTATATTTGACTGCCTAAAGCTAAACAAGTGGTTAAAATGCTAAACTAGTGAGCTACCCATTTAGCTGAATGGCTGCATTGTGGAGTAATAAGATGATGTTCTAGCACAGAACGGTAAATTGTATACCCTTGATTATGTGGAATATAAAAGGTCAAGAAAAAAAAATTTGCTAATAGAGTTACGGTATGTGGTAGGACCCAAGTATGCGGGACCGAGGAATCACACGGCGTATAATAAGAATGGGGAAATAATATATAACCAAACTGAAATGGGGAAAAAGGAGCGAAAGGCTCTTGAAAATATGAAAACAAAAAGGCGCGCCACTGTGGATTTGCTCAGGATTTGCACGCTCGAACAAATCGCGATGAAAGCCAGGGGGCTGCCCCTTACGGCCGGATATGGGGTTTGGCGCCGATAGTGACCCTATAGCGGCATAAGGCGGCCAGGATCCGGAGGCGATCCCTACCAGCCGCGACTCCCAGGCGCCAGGGGAGGATCTGCCGGGGAATGAAGCGGCGAAGTCCATACAAGACTGTGGGCGAACGTGCAAAAGAGGCCCGGGGGGACTTTGGAACGCCAGAGGGCGAGCGTGAGCTCGAGCGCGAATCAATCACGAAAGGCGCTGAAGCACCAGGGGGTGAGCGTGAACTTAAACGCATGTATAGCACAAGCGCAGATCGATCGCGAAAGGTGGCGAAGCGCCGGGGGACGAGCATAAGCTCGAGCATGCAGGTAGCGCGAGAAAGCCATGACAGGCCGTGTATATTTTAAGTGCGCAGCCAGGTGGCGGCTCTAGCCAGGGCGTGTCTCAAACTGAAAGGGCAGCTGACTAGAGCGAGGCTCAACAGAGCAGTGGGGAGTGAGGCTAAATAGAAGCTGAGGACAGAGAGGGTGCAGGCTCAGACGTACGAGAAGCGCACTTATAAGCGGAGCTGGAGCGCACCTAACAATGGAACGAAAAATCTTAAAAGTGTCCTTCTACACTAAACACTAAATACCTCAGGGGTTTCCGTCGGCACTAAAAGCCCCAGGACGTTACCAACTAGCCAGAAAACTATGCAAGCAAACGTCCAGCATGTCAAGGCACTAGCTCTTATAATGGCTATATACCAGCTTGTGTAAGGTCAGGTATGGCTCAGCTCAGCCACTCAGGTCAAATATTCACTAAAATATGAAGTCACTTGCACTGATCACTAACATTTCAAAAATCAACCACAAAATTAATAAGTCGAATAAGAATCTTTGTAATGAATAAGTTTAAATTTAAAAATAATACCCGATGCATTGGTGGCGCCAGCTCTGAACTTCACCGCAGTGCTCTCAACTGTATGTGCAGAACTCGCCCATGGGACTTACAGAAATATGAGACTCACTTCAGTTGTGCAGTAAAAAGTGCTATGGTTTTCAAGCTGCTTACAGAATTTTGCATAATATATGTATATCTCTACTGATACTGTCACTATATAGGGATGGTTTAAGTGCTTTTTCGGGAATTAATAATTTCATTATACTATAAATATTGGTATGCATCAATTAACCTCCATAATACTGTCAACCAACCAATACTTTATGTGATTTGGATGTTGTCCCAACTACATACATACATATATATACACACACACACACACACACACACACACACACACACACACATAGTTATATGAGATACTATAGTGCTCCAGTTCAGTCCCATGCTGTGCTCGTTCATTTGGCTTCAGGGCTTTTTGGAAGCAGCCAAGAAGTCAATTTTTCAGAGGAACAAGGTGAAAAGGCCAAGGTATATGTAAGCTCACAAACACTGGATTTAATATCAGTTGAAAATAGTATTATGGAGTAACAAATCCAAGTTTGACAATTTTGGGTATAGTCATTGAAAATACAGTGCATCTGGAAAGTATTCACAGCGCTTTACTTTTTCCACATTTTGTTACGTTACAGCCTTATTTCAAATTGTATTAAATTAATC
>JAVSBV010032069.1:0-11605 GCA_033117975.1 Parotocinclus spilosoma | reverse complement strand
AACTGGGGATCTCTGGAGCTGTGAGGAAACGGTGCTTCTTGAAAACGCCTTTTACTTTGTAACCCTTTCACACCCGATTATTTCCAATCGGTCAATTCCGTTCTCAGTAAATACTTTATTTATTTTAGTGTCCTTGAGTTTGTTACATGTGGACTATTCTCTGGGCACTGCTCTCTTATAAGCTGCATACTCATTGTTAGCCACAGCTCTCAACCACTCTTACACTGTCATAATGTTTAGACAATTATATTTTTATTATTTACATTAATGTAATTTAGCAAACGCCCTTGTCTAGAGCGACTTACAATTCATACAATCTTCCAATCCAAGCAATTGTGGGTTAAGGGACCCATCTGTGGTAGCTTGGCGGAGGTGGGATTTGAACCATGGACTTTCTGGACCTTAGCCACTACATTTAAATTTATATTAATGGTATTTAGCAGACGCACTTATCCAGAGCGACTTACAATTGAGACCATTTTACAATACAAGCAATTGTGGATTGCTCAAGGACCCAGCAGTGGCATCTTGGCAAAAGGTGGGTTTTGAATGCTGGGCCTTCTGATCAATAGTCTTACCCACTAGGCCACCACAGTTACCAAAATAAGGAACTTGCCTTCCACTACTCTACAGAGACATCACCGTGTACAGAGGCCACCACAGTTAACTAATAGAGACAACCTAATAAAATTAATAGGCCAGCACTCTGGTCTCTGGAGCCCTGAATGTTAGTTCGTAATATTAAATGTTGCACTATGGCCCTGGAGAAACAACCTTTCGTTCCCTGCTGTGTACGCGTATATAGTTAGAATGACAATTAAAACCTTAACCTCAAAAAGGTCTCTGGAGCTGTGAGTGTATTCACATTCACACTAACACACTGAACCAGATATTATAATTATGATACATTATTAGGATAGGTATTGAACAACTGAACACAACATTCTAGTATATGGGCCCTTGAGTATAAGGCCCTTAACAACTTCGCTTTGGATAAGAAAAGCTGGATAATGCTGTCTGCTACATGCTGGTAGTGTTGTTGTTCGTTTAGCTCAACTTTACGTTATAAGGCAGCAGCGCCTCCTCCGGGTAATAGTGCTTCAATTTTTACAGTCCGTTGTGAATGAATATGGGGACATATAGCACAGTTGAATAAGGAAGAATAAATAAGAAAAACGATTGATTATTTAAACTAATAATGTTTGTTTGTGAGGCACTATAACATTTTTTGGGGGGTGGGTGGGTTATAGCCCCGTAAAACGCCCATGCCTCCCAATAGGATCTGCGTCATGGCAGACAGGACACTTTCAAATCCATACTCAAATGCCCATATCTGCTCTTTAAGTGCACTCGTTTATGACAAATAAAATCGAGTGCACTTCAGGTTGAGAGAAAATTAAACTGAAAAAAAGGCCCAGAATTCGTGGAAAATTACACATGCGCATGTTTAAAAACGGAAAAGTAATCCGAGAATATCATTCATTACCGAATGACTCAAGGAATCATTTAGGGTTGATGGTAAGTAAACACAAACGACACGGAATCGTTCATTCTAGTGATTCGTTCAAATACACCAAGTTGTCTGCTAAAGTTAACGCTAATATTATGTATAGTATGGGCACCACGTGCGGATAGTGTCAACTTATAACGTTTTGATGAGGTAAACCTGACCCGAATTTACAATACAAAATAACTGTTGTTGGTTTTAGAGCTATGGCATCAAAATCCTTATGTTTTACAGTTTGGGTTATTGGTTTGGCGGCGTTTTGTTTGACCTGTCGATAATTTCTTAATTGGCTTTTGAAGTAAAGCTAGCACGCCTTTTCTGTTAGCCGTAACGTTACCCGTACTTTTGCTGCAACAGCTACAAACATTGACACTTAATCTTTTCCAGTCCTAATTTTATCAAGCAACAAAGTATTTGTTTTTAATCAGCGTTTTAAACGATTTGTGTTTAAAAAAAAAATAGGGGTTCGTTCGATGGACTTGTGGGACAGAACGCATAGTGTTGTAGCCATATACAGTTGGCCTAGTTGCAAACTGTACTTTTCTTTTTTAATATATATACACTGTTGGCAAACTTTTTTGGCTTGCAAATATTTATATATAATAATTGTTTTGTGTGTTTTGGTTTTTGCTTTAGAAAATGGAAATTAGAACTACATATAGAGTGAGGAGACATAGCAGTGAAAATGCTTCTATTTAGCTGTGTTCTCTAATGTAATGCAGTGACTAATTGAAAATCATTTCATCAGATCAATTTGAGTGAAAAACGAAATCAGTTGGTAATCTTCAGACATTATTAGTATTTTGTACTTTTAATTTTGATTTTGATGTATTTTGATGGACAGGGTTGCATCAGGAAGGGCAATCTGTGTAAAACCAGAGCCAAATCTAATCTGGCTGTCAGACTCTAACTCGATCAGGGGAAAGCAGATCTCATTAGTGTTTGGAACCTTCCACCTTTTGCTTTGACAGCATACACTTGAGATAACAAGGTGTCATACTAATTTGCAAACTTGTTTATTCACCATTAACATTTGCTTATACAAACTTTACATTAACATACTTAATACATAGGCATTAAAACATTTGAAATAGAACAGAGAATATCTTTCAGAGAATCTATTGTCTTGCATTTCTTCTTTTTTCTTAAAATATTAATTATTTGGTGATCTGCCTGAGCCCATCATAAGCCTGAAGACAACCTACGTAGAACCAGGAGTGACCGATGTCTATAGGTATAAAAACATGTATCATGTAGGGGTTGCTGTCAAATCTCACACAGCTGGCCTCAAGCTAACTGCAGCTATTCTGAAATAAAGAAGACCCTAAAGGCACAGCAAATTTCCAGTTTAATACCAGCTCTTAAGCCACGAGGTCAGCTCTTGGAAAAAAAAAAACATGCTCTTTCAAGAAAGAACAGATTCGGACACCCTAAGCCTCTTCAAGCAGAGATGACCACCTGCTGAAATGTACCGTTTTCGAAGGTTGTTTGATTTAGATATTGTGCCTAGTATATGTGTTAAAAAGCCATTTCTGTCTAAGTAAAACAATGGCAGAGTGAGCTTTTTAAATTAACTGTGGTTCAACAGAGTTGAGAAATACAATAGGGAGTGCCTACTGCCATCAGTCATAAACATGGCTGTATCTTGGTCTGGCAGCTGGTACTACTGCGCTACCTCACTATGAGAAGTCTGTGCATTTGGAGTACAGGAAAAGAATGTAGTAATGTAATGCTTGCTTCCACCATAGCATTGTTTTGGTAGCTTGAGAACATTTTGTTTTGCCTTGTCATAGCCAGATTTAAACCCTATGAATAAGATTCTCTCTCATATTGAGAACACAGTATCTGGGAAATATTACTTAACTACGCTTCAACCGTTTGAAGCATTACCATTGAGTGGACTGACATTAAGTCTTCTTTCCGTTAAATCGGTCTGTGAATTTACCCACAACATGTGGATAGAAGGGATAGATCAACAGGGTCACACGTTTATTTTTTAACTGCAAGCTGTTCATTCAGTACTGTCTTGTTAACTGCTGGTATACAAATCTGCCTAGTGAATGTAAAGACTAAGCACTATCGGGATAGGATTAACATAAAGTGAGGTCCCGAGATCATTAGCTCTTATACAGATGCAACATTGATTTGATTTCTGTTTGCGTTGGTCATGTTTGTTTATCACTCAACTCAGCAGTGCTATGAAAGGGTTATTTATATCCAGATGCACTGTTCACTTGCTTTGCTTTTGGGAAAGCATTTTGTGACCACTACTATTAATTGTAGGTCTTGTAGCATGTAAATCCATTTCAGAGATTTCAGATTCTAATGGAGTCCCTGCATAATTTAGGAGGACTTTTTTTCTCTCATTACTTTGAGTGAGTGGAAGGTGGAGAAATACATTTTGAAAAAAAACCCCACAATGACAGATAATGCTGGCTGATTAATGGGGGTATTGTAATGGCATTTACAGGAATACATAAAATAATATCCCCCGATACACACACAAACCAATCATATGTATTTAAAAACCCAGTGATGCTGCCGCACCTGATGGAACAAACTACCATATCACAAAAATGTGGATATTGCTGATATATCGGAAGCCAGTGCCTGTTCATTGAAGGAAAATTAAGGGAAAATTTTCCTATAGTTTACATAGTAAAATGGCATGGCATGGCATATGACAAAATGACAGGTATGAGAAAGTAGCATCTGTGTGTCTAAATAAAATAAATAAGAATGCACCGATACTGTGTATCAATATTAATTTTCAAAATTACAAATTGAGTAAACTTTGTCTATCAGCATAATAGAAATAATAGAAAAGTGAGGGCATTGCAAAACAACACTTAAGCTCTGATTAAACAACAAGAATCGCAAAATTAGAAATGCAAGCCTGTGTGCAAATCTGCAATAAAAGGAAGTGCAGCATGTTTGACCTAATTTAAAATGGATATTTCAGTATGATGATTATTTTTATGATAACTTTTTGACAAGTGCTTTGACGCTGTGGCCTTTTGGGAGTAAATAAAAGCAATACTGAATGGGTGCGAGAGGCTTGTTTTTTAAGTTGTCAGTTTCCTCAGGAATAATTTACTGTTGGGCCTTTTGGGTCCCCATCCACATATCACATCCTGTATGTGGGACAGGAGGTGGTTGGTCTCATTGACTGGTTGCATAAAACGTCTTAAGTGAAAATTTCCCTTAAGATTCAAAGTCAATTTAAAGTTGTTTAGAGTCCTTTACTAAGTGTAACAATTAACAACAATCAGAATGTAACAGATTTTTACAGTATCTTACATTTTTGTAAAATATTTTATTATATCTATTCATGGAACGACACTGAAGATATGACACTTTAATACAATGTATAGTAGTCAGTCTACAGCTTGTATAACAGTGTAAATTTGCTGTACCCTCAACATAACTCAACACACAGCCATGCATGTCTAAACTGCTGGCAACAAGTGAGTGTACCCCAACTGAAAATGGCCAAATTGTGCTCAGTGTTTTTTGAGATCCTGTATATAATAAAAATGCAGTAAAAAGCATTTGTTCAACTAACATGCGCTCACACACTTGCATCTACTGCAAATGACTACAGCTGGACGAATAACCCCTTGTTATCATTTTGACAGTGATTTGTTTATGTTTCTTTGATCTGGGTTTGTTTACCGTTCTAAAGTTTACAAAAAGGCTAGTGTGACTTTTATTTTCGTTCTTCTTGACAGAACAGCAGTGAGCAGCTCACACATGATGAGCCACGCCTTTTCACCATCTCCAATTAGGCCAAACCTGCCACTGAGAAGACCAGCTACTGGTCCAGGATTAGTGAACCCAAGCATTGCAACATCTGTGTTTAATGATCATGGCTCCCAGTCTCTGACAGTCAGCAGCTTGGAAGGTATGCTCAGCATGTGTGCTCATTTAGTAGTGCTTAAATGTTTAGTAACATTTTGGACCTTTTGTTTTAGCTTCCATCTCTGAAGCTACACAAAATGAAAGTTGTGTGGTTGCAGCAAGGGACAACATTGTTGTAAGTCTATGTAGTTTAAAATTGAGTTAATATTATTCTTTTCATATTTTTTAATGCATTATGTAATTCATTTTTACTGTTGTGTTTTGCTTTTACAGAGAGGACCTATGGCTGCCACTGTGACAGTGAAGTTGTGTAATTACTGCAGTAAACAAGGTGGACTTTAGATTTAAATATTGTAATGCCAGATTGTTTCTTGTATCTTCATGGTATCACCCTGCTGATATTAGGAAATCTGAGATGCACACGTTGCAAAAAAACTTGCTACTGCTCTGTAACCTGTCAGACAGAGGACTGGAAGGCCCATCGCCACATATGTAAACCAAGTGTTCCAGAGTCCTGTCCAAGGTACTATGATATAGTATCATACATTAGATTTTTTTTCCATATGGTATTTGAATTTTGCTCGTTCTTGTTCTTTCATTTTCAATACACAGCAAACCAGCAGAGTCCCAGACCTTGCATATTGGAGCTGGATCCAGCGTTTTGGAATCCAAGGTGAAATGTATTATTCATTGTGCCGTTGTATATAAAGGAGTTTAACCATAACAGTTTTTGGAGAGATTTATAAGTTATTTTTGGCAGATGAACAACAGTCATGGTGCTAATTCGAAGAGAATTTTCATGCAAGATTTGCGAAAGAATAATGTCGCCAAGGGGGATGAAGTGCAGGTAAGTGTTTTGATGGGTCTGCCATTTGCTCATGGCTTGTTCTTAGTGCTGATGAATTCTGTATGCTTTTAGGGCTCTGTGGTAGAGCTGAGGAACCCTGGCAAGTTCTTCATCCACATTCAGTCTGCGGAAATGAGTGGGACTTTGAAGAACATAACCTGGGAGCTCCAAAAGACATACGGCAGCTCAATTGCAGTTGGATACAAGCCTAAAATTGGGGAAATCTGCGCTGTCAAATTCTCTTTTGACCAGGTTAATTACCTGAATACCTGAACTAGAATATTTTCTTGGCCCCTTAATACCAATTGAGCAACGTTCTAAAGGTTAATTTTTAGGGTAATATGTTAATTATGTCTTCTTTTTTCAGAATTGGTATAGAGCTGAAGTATTAGCAATTGATATGGATCACAACACTGCTAAAGTATTGTACATAGACTTTGGAAATGAGGAAGATGTGACTTTGGATAAGATGTGTCCTATGGCGGCAAATATTGATGCTGCACCACCATGTGTAGGTTTTTGTTTGGTAAATAATTTTTTGGGATTATATGAAGTTCTTGAAGCCATCATTGCCAACTGGTTCTATTCTCCTCTCTGAACTTGGCAGGCTTTACAGTGTTGTCTAGCTGGAGTAGTATCGGTCACAAGCAGTTGGACTGGTGAATGCTGCATTGCATTGAGACAGCTGGTTGCTGGAAAGAACCTGATGTTCACTGTCATGGATGTCATTAATAAGAGCACGGTTCTTGCTGTGGATGCTCCTCTGTCCACTCTTGGTACGACACATTCCAGAATCTCTTTAAATTTGATATGATTTAAAATTGTCGTGTGCTATTAATTAGCGCATAAATGTTAATTTGTTTACAGGTAAGAACCTGAGTACTTTCCTGATTGAGCAAGGTTATGCAGTAAAAGAGGACACCTATTTGAAACCACAGACTAAGCAAGACATCAGTACGTTTTGTTTTTCACACCTGACCCTGAATTAGTTCTTTAAGTAGTTAACCTATTCTTAATTCGCCACACGTCTTTTTTTTATTACAGACTCTCTGTTGTCAGCATCATTTGAGAACTTTAAGCGTTTGTCTAGTGGGAAAAATGAGAACACTGAGGCTCAGCCACCAGAGCCCTTGAGCCAAGGAGTCGGAGACGTCTTCACTGCTGTAGTCACACATCTTCAGTCCCCATTTGAGATCATCTGCCAAAAGCTAGAAAATGCCAGTAAGACCTTTATATTCAAGCATATAAGCATATATTTCTAACTGCAATTAAGTACACTGCTCACAAAAAAAATCATTTTGCAATATCAACCAAGTTTTGTGAGCAGAATGGTAAAAATTTTAATTAGGCCAGACTTTTTTAAATTGCTTGTTCTTTGGATGTCCCTACTTAAGAATCTACTGAGGAAACAAAAAAGATCCATATCAATAATGTCAACAATAAATCCAACAATAAGGCACTTTTCAATTTATCGAGGACTATGTGGAATCAATACAAGGAAGGAGAAAGAAATAAAAATATTTTTTATTTAAAAATAGAAAAAAATATAAAAAAAATGTATTTTACCTAAAAAAGTGAATCTGGAAAAAAAAAATTAATGAACAGAAGAAAAACGTTGGCTCTCCACCGGAGGTCGGAAAAAGCTAAAAATAAATATACATTTTTTATTTCAACCATTGGTGCTGCCGCGGATCCAATTTTTTTTTATTGTATTCTGCAAATATGATCGTCCGCGGAACAAGCAATAAAAAGTCTGGCCTAATGAAGGAACAAGGACATTTGAAATAGTAGTGTGTTAACAAGAAATCGTTTGTTGTTTATGGCATATACTCCACTGTGTGCTATTGGTGCATTGTTTTCTTTTAGTTAGAAGATGTTTTGCATTTGCAGGTATTATCCAGCAGTTGCAGAGAGGTCTGAGAGAACAGTGCACCAAAACTCAGTCGAGTGAAAACTTTAGACCTGCTCCTGGAACTGTCTGCTGTTCCCTTTTCTCAGGTATGGTTAAGCCTTGATGGCTGATCTGTGTGTTGGAATTGCCATATACTGTATGATAATTTGGATTCAAGCTCCTAAGTGATGTTCTTTAGAATGAGAGTGCTCTCTTCTATTGTGTTTCAGAGGACAACCAGTGGTACAGAGCCAAAGTGCTGGCATATTCATCTGAGGATTCTGTGTGTGTGGGTTACATAGATTTTGGGAACTCTGAGGAGGTGAATTTGAGTCACTTACGGCCCATCAGTATGGATTTGTTGGCTTTGGCTACTCAAGCAATCCCCTGTGCTCTGGCAGGTAGTATTTTTAGGACTGCTTTATAAAGGAAAGTGTTGGCAATGCGTATTTTGATTAACACTGACATCAGTTATTAAATCACATATTAGTGTATACACAATGTTGGGTTTCCAGAATTCCAGAACAGCATTCACAGAATTTCTCTTGGGTTATTGTCAGGGCTAGCTTTTCCAAAACATAAACTTTAGTCTTGGTGGTGTTGTCTTACTGCATTATTACACATTCCTTGCTATTCACCTGAGCCATGGCCCAGATGCAGCAGAACAGATCCAAATGTCATACTACCACCACCGCCATGTTCTTTCTTCAGATGTAACGCTTATAATTTAAAACAGTTGCATTTTGGTCTTGTCTGTGCACAAACTATTTTTTCAAGCCATCTACCTCTTCCATGAGCCACATAAGTTATTTTCAGTAAGCAGTGGCTTTTCCTTGCAACCTTGTCATTTGTTGTTCAGTGTTGATGAAAGTGAATGTTGGTGTACTTACGAACATTATGATCCTGAGAGGGCTTTATTAGCTTAGAAGTTACCCAAGGTTTCTTTGACTATCTGCCAAACTGTCGATTGGTGAGGTCTAAACGATATAGTTATGCCTTTGTTAATTTTCTAGGTTGATGAACATCAGTATCTGTTTCCTTAAAAAAAACTATTGGTTGTGTTATTATAATAATAATACATATAATAATAATAAAAATATAATAATACATTTTATTTAGAAGCGCCTTTCTCGACACTCAAGGACACAAAATGTACAAAATGCAAGAAGACAAAATAAATGACAAGACACTTACAAAATATGGAACAAGACAAAATTACACATAAAATTCAGGAGATGGCATTAACAGAGAGAATAGGCTATTTTAAACAGATAAGTTTTAAATCTGGATTTGAAAAGAGGAAGAGAGTCAATATTACGGATATTGACAAGTTGTCAATATGATAAGTTATGACGCACTTGTCCAAACAAGTTGTGAGGATCAGACTTTGTGGAGCCCTTGTTCTTGAAGTTCAACAGGGCACCCACTCAACACCTGATTCTCGTACCATTGATCAAAAACGCCTTTAATCTAATTAATTATCCTTTCCGCTTATCCTAGTCAGGGTTGTGGGAGAGCCGGTGCCTACCCGGCAACATGGAGCATAAGGCAGGAACGAAGCTCACCTTTAAATTAAATGCTAATTCTAGAGGTTCACTTCCTTCTGCCATTCACAGATGTGTAACATTGGATCATTTGTATCAATAAATACATCAGAGTCAATATAATATATTGTTTACTTTTAGATCTCTTTATCTACTTTAGATTAGGTCTTGTCTGGAACTCGTCTGGAGTAATATACATAAAATATAAGTAAAAATATAAGTTTTCAACAAGGTTAGAACAGGGTTTTTAATGTTCACAATGCATTGAGCTTTGAAGTATTCCTGGCACTGTTGTGTTATTACTGCTATCACTCTTAGTCCTGTATTTATATTCATTTAAATATGAAATGATAACTGGATCTGGAAATATCATTTTCATTTAATGTAATTATTACCATGAATCCAGCTGTTTTATGTTTATTGGTTAACAATTTTTGCCACCAGGTATTAAGCCCAACTCTGATTCATGGTCAGAGGAAGTTGTAGTGATGCTGAAACGGCTGGTTTGTAACCGTTTCCTCCGGGTGGAGATTCTTGGAAAAAGAGAGGGAATGGCTTTGGTCTCCATGATTGATGAATCCAGTGATCCTCAGACTAATGTGGCCGAGTTGCTGGTTGCTACAGGCTATGCTGTCAAAGGGGAGATTGCGCCACAAGAGGAAGCAGCTGAAGCTCCTGGTATGACAGGTTTCTATTTGCACACAACATTCCTTCACTGTATAAATGTGCTCATAATCTACACTGACAGTGATTAAAAGCACCAGGATGTTGTAATTGGCACCGTTTAGGAAGTACCAGTTCAGGTTGGTGGGCATTGAGTAGCATATAGAAGTATAAGTGTATAAGTACAAGGGATTCACTGTTTGTTTATGTCAGGATGTTCACGGGAGGGGGGTGAACGTGAACATAAACATGCCAGTCTGTCACAGGACCAGGCAGGAGTTGTGTTGCAGTGTCCAGGTATGAATCCTGGGAATTGAACTCCACTGTTTTAGGTTAGAACCATACTGACATAGTCAAAGTTCATACTGTACGTAAAATTGGCTTTCTTTGAACAATTTGTCAGAATGTAAAAAATGGTGGGACTGCTATGCGGGTAGCTTTACAGGAACGCATTTTTAGAATGACAAATGTAACATCAACTAAGGCCAGACTTTTGTAATTGCTTGTTACTCGGATGTCCCTACTTCAGAATCTACTGAGGGAATAGAAAAAAATAAATCTTTATTTCTCAGCACTTTTAAATTTCTGGAGGACTATGTAGAATCAATACAAGAAAGGAGGAAGAAATAAAAATACATTTTTATTAAAAAATAAAATTTATTTGACCTACAATTAAATTAAAGTGAATCTGGAAAAAAAAATCAAATGAACAGAAGAAAACAGTTGGCTCTCCACCGGAGGGTGAAAAAAAGCGAAAAAAATGTTTTTACAACAATTAAAAAAAGCAATTAAAAAAAAAAAAATCTGGCCTAAACTTTTTTTTATTTTTTATTTTTTTTATGCAATCACCACTCTTGGAGGAAGATCTTTCAATTGTTAAATTTTGTAGAAAAAAGGTAATTATAGAGGCATGCCACAACTTTTTTTTTTTTTTTTTCCTTCAAAATTCCAACCATCTGGCATTAAGAAAACAAAAAATATATAAATATAATTGCGTTTTTAGATCAAGTAGAGGAACAAAATATGGAATTGCTAGATTTACAGAAATATTATGGAATCGCTCTGTAATTTGCAGGTTTAAAACAAACACCTGCATCAGATTAAGTCTTTTAATTAGTCGTCAGTTTAAAAAAAAAAGAAAAAAAGTGTGCTCACACCTAGAAGAGCTGTTGCACAAAGTGAATTGACATGAATCATGGCTCATTAGAGATGTCAGTAGAAACTAGGGATGCAAATTATCGATTAATTCATTAATCATTAGTTGATTGATCTTATCGATCGACTTTCGATTA
>JAVSBV010032058.1:0-11605 GCA_033117975.1 Parotocinclus spilosoma | reverse complement strand
GCAAAGGCTGTGAATACTTATGTAAATATGATTTCTTTGTTTTTTAATTTTAATAAATTTTCAGAACTCTCAAGAAATATTTTTTCACATGGTCATAATGGGGTATTTTATATATATAACATGGATGATTTATTAGCTATTTATCACACAGAAGACTAAGACACTTATTGTGATGTTTATGATAGGTGTAGCATACTGAAGGAAATAAGTAAACAGGAATTGTGCCAGCAATTTAGCCATATAAGTGCTGAGGGGCCAAAAATAAAAACAAAAAACAATTTGCCAGGAGCACCGTCACAGCCCCATACCATGACATATGCTGGGTTTCAGACTTGATAACAGTCTTGATAGCTGTTTTAAACTTTGGTCTGGAGCACAGTGTCCATTTCTTCCAAAACAGATCTGGAATACGGATTCATCTGATTCCATTGTGTGATGGTCTGTTCCAGATGTCTTAGAGCCCAGAGCAGTCGACATCACTTGTATCACAATGTAATTCCGCATTTTAGTTCTTCAAAAAGATTGACCAAAGTAATTCCTCTTTTACCATTTAACTTTGTAACAGTGTTTGTAAGAAACTACAACAATAGCAAATGTCGCCTTGGTGATGAAACGTAAAAATTATATATAAAACAAAAAACAAATAAAGAACGGTTCTGGTTTCATATTTTATAATTACAAATAAAAATGCAGTTTGTTAAACTTAAATAATTTGATTTCGACAAGCCTCAAGTCATTTTAGTACCGTAATTCCCTTAACTAATTAGGATACTGATATGGCCTGAACTTTGCAATTCAGACTAGATTTGCACCAACTGCTCTCTTGTCCGGCCAATTGCGATTTTCTCCAGCTGTCATAAATGACAGCACAAAGTAAAATCTTTGTTTAACATTTCTTTTAATAAGGAATGATAACAGGGGCTGCTGGCTCGTGTCTGGCTCTGCACTCTTGTTACCTTTAGCTTTAACCTCTTTGCCTTTGTAAGTTTTGGCAAATTCAACAAGGTGATGCTTCAGATGTCTCATTAAATTCATTGTTCTTTACTTTTGTCATGTATTTCAACAGCACTAACAGTGATGATGCCTACTTCCATGCTGAAGACAGGGCTGTGACTGCAATAGATACACTACCCAATTATTAGTATTGCACTTAATAGACCTTCCTCATCATCATGTGTCAAACAAACTCTTAAATGACTGAGCCATGCGTCGCTGGTGCGTGCTGCTCAAGTTAATTGTGACTGGCACAGACTGTGTTATATAAGACTGATCGGTCAGTCACACGCTAAAAGCAGAATAACATGTTGGTTGTTTTCTGTGAATTTCTATCTTTATAACTGAAGTCCACTTTTATCTCTCAATTCTGTGATACTGTCTGTGTTATCTGCATCATGAAAATCATAGGGACATACAACACCAGTTTGGAATCACATTGTTATTATTATTATTTTTTTTTTACCTCAATACTAGTGCAAATTAAATTAAGTAGTCAGAACCTTTACTTAGTACTTACAGTGGGGCAAAACTCCCTCTACAAATTCTTGTAAATTGAAATTGTCTGAGCGGTGTGTTTAGGATCACTTTCATGCTAGAAGACCCAAGTTCCATCTTTAATACTCTCACTGATGGTTTTGGCTTAAAATCTCATGATACATGGCCCCGTTCAATCTTCCCTTTCCCCTCATTGTAGGTATGGTGTTCTTGGGATGCAACTCAGCATTCTTCTTCCTCCAAACACGAGAAATTGAGTTTTTAGTTTGCTTTCATCTGACCAAATTGATATTCTAGATCATCCATATGCTCTCTGGCAAACTTTAGATGGGCCTGGACATGTACTGGTTTAAGCAGGGGGACATCTACTGGTTTAAGCAGGGGGACATCTACTGGTGGGATTTGAGTTCCTCTCCACTCTTTTCAGCCTGGTGCAGGTCTATAATTTTCTTCCTGGTGTCCTAAGACAGCTCTTTGGTCTTGACCATGGTTGAGTTTTTAGTCTAAATGTTTGAAGCTGTAGACAGGTGTCTTTTATAGATAACAAGATCAAACAGGTGCCATTAATACAGATAATGAGTGAAGGACAGAAGAGCTTCTTAAAGAAGAAGTTACAGGCCTGTGCTTGTGGGTGACCAAATACTTATTTTCTCTCTCATAGTTGGTGTACCTATTATGAAAATTACAGTTTTCTCATCTTTCTAAGGAGGAAAACTTGCTCAATCAGTGGCTGACTAAATACTTTTTTGCTCCACTGTAGTTGAAGAACCTTTTGATAGCGATTACGTCCTTCTGGGTGTGACGCCACATGGTTTTTACACCTACGCTGTGGCTGGGTCACTTAAATACATTTACAGAATTGTCCATAAGCCACTCTAGTGTTGTCTTTGCTCTGCTGTGTCCTTAGGGTCATTGTCTTGTTACAGGGTGATCCTTCCAAAATTCTGCACTAAATACCCCATAATGTGAAAGTGAATTTAAGAAATTTTTGCAAATTCCAGAGAGAACCAAGCCCAGAGGAGGAAAGAACTGTAGAGCTCCGAGAGAGAATTGTCTGGAGGCACAGATCTGGAGAAGACTTCAAAACAACTGTGCCACACTGAAAGTTCACAAGCTCAAGTGGCCTTAAATGGAAAAAGTTTGGAATGACCAGGACTTCTTCTTAGAGCTGTCTGTCCTACTAAACTAAGTAATTGGAAATAAGGGCCTTGGTAAGAGAGATGAGCAAGAACCCAATGGTCACCCTTGCTGAAGTTCAAAAATTGCAGATGGCCAACCATCACTGCAGCACACCACCAATCAGTGGCCAGACAGAAACCTCTCCAAAAAAACAGCACTTAAAGGACTATCAGAATGTAAGACATTGTCTGGTCTAATTAAACCAAGAATTAACTTTTAGTCCTCAATTCTAAGCGTCATGTGTGGAGGAAACCAGGCACTGCTCATCACCTGCCCGATACCATTTCTGCAGTGAAGCATGGTACTGGCAGCATCACACTGTGGGACAGGAAGACTGGTCGGGTTTGAGAAAAGTACATAGATATTTTTATCAAACTTGATCTAGAGTGCCTGGGGCCTCAGACTGGGGTGAAAGTTCATCATACAACAAGGCAATAATCCTAAGCACACAGCCAAAACAATACGAAAGTGGCTTAGGGAAAACTCTGGAAATGTTGTTGAGTGACCTGACTTCAAACCAACTTATCATCTCTAAGACGTGAAAATGATCATTTACTGACGGTCCCTATCCAACCTGACAGAACCATGTCAGATAATCCCTCAATCCAGGTGTACAAACCCTGTGGCCTCATACCAAAAGTAGACTGGAGATGATTAGAAAGATGATTTAACAAAGTTCTGAGTAAAGGGTCTGAATATTTATGTTAATTTAATAAATTAGTTAGAAAATGTTACATTTTCAGTAAATTAGAAAAAAAGTTTTCACTGTGGAATTATGGAATATTAAGTGCAAAATGATTAGAAAAAATATTTTCTTTTAATATTTATTTTAACAAAATGTGAAAAAGTGAAAGCATCTGTAAACTTTCTGAATTCATTGTATATATTAGGATTAGTCACTCCATAATAACATCATAAACATATTTAAATGTTTGATATACTATCCCCTCCAAAAGTATTGGAACACTGAGTCCAATTTTCTACTTTTATGTAGACTGAAAACATGGGGTTTAACATTAAAAGATGAATATAAGACAAAAGGTACACATTTCAGCTTTTATTTCCAGATATTCACATCTGGATCTGATACACAGTTCAAAGGATGGTGCCCTTTGTCTGAAGCCACCTGTTTTTCTTGTTACCAAAGGTATTTGAACAGATCAATTTAAGATTCAACTGAATAAGTAATCATTAAGTAATAATAATAATTTGCTTGCAAGAACTGCATTAATCCTGACATCACTGAACCTTTTTTTCCAGGCTGGTTTTTGTTTTGAGGAGTTACTTCCTCCAGTCCTCAAAAATGCTTGTTCTACATTGTTTCAATCTGGAGATTGACTAGGCCAGTTCAAAACCTCCCACCTTTTGCCCTGATAAACTCCTTTGTACTTTTGGCTGTGTGTTTAGGGTAATTATCTCAAAATTAGTTAATCTGACAGACAAAATGTTTCATCCAGCACTATTTATTGTTTGAATAATTAATGTAACAGGATACACTTGGGCAAAAAACACACCTCACAGTCATGTGTTCCAATTATTTTGCTCACAAGAAACATGGGTGACTAAAGGTGCTATCTTCTGAACTGTGTATCAGATCCAGATGTAAGTACCTGAAAATTAAAGCTGAAAAGTTGATCCTTTGTCTCATATTCATCTTTTAATGCCAAACTAAAATGTTTTCAGTCTACAGCAAAAATGAAAGAATTGGTCTCACTGTTCCAATAATGTTGGAGAGAATTGTGAAAATGGAAAACAAATCATAAATAGAACAGAGTTAGTATAATATGGGCTGGTTAGGGCAGCCATCTCATAGCTCCTCGGTTTGATCCCACCCTCTTACTCCATCTGTGTGGAGTTTCCCCATATTAAGCCATATTCATTTACAGTATCTGTTAATTTACATTTTACTAGTTTCATGGCCATGCAAAAGTTTAATATTTTGCAATTTGGTTGTTTTTTGCAAAATGTTGCTTTTTAATACACTCGATGCTGAAATGTATTTATTTTCTTACATTTTTATGTAAAGATCTTGTCAGATTCCCCATTACAAATACAAAAGTATTTTAGCCATTGATATTGTTTATAACCTTATGTTGTGTTATGAATTTGAACACACATGTATGTAGCCAATTTGTTTGTGTGTGTGTGTGTGTGTGTGTGTGTGTGTGTGTGTGTGTGTGTGTGTGTGTGTGTGTGTGTTTAGCCCACCCACACTGTGATGCCAGGCCAAGTAATGAGGGTGACGACAGGTGCACCTATCCCATGTGGAGCGGATGCAGTAGTGCAAGTGGAAGATACGGAACTACTCCGAGAGTCAGATGATGTAAGGCTCTGATAGTGATGTCATCTCTCTTTTTATCCATCAGCTTTAAATACCAGTGTATTTTTGGAGACAGCATTGAAAGTTTTTACATGCACAAAATAATCTTATCTCCATCTGATTTTGACTAACTGGTTGTTATTGAACAGCCGTCCAGGTTTAGTATAGATGTGATTGGTTTGGCTGATCTATACAACTTCATATTATCTGCATAGCAGTGGAAACTAATGTCATGTTTACAGATTATTGATCTTAGTCAGTTATTGATCATATGAAATCTGGTGCAATAATCCACACTTATATTTTACCCCCTACTGATTTCTTCTAATTTTGCAGATTTCTCACAGTAAATGGTTTCAGATCCTCATACAAAAACAAAACAGGAAAAATAGAATAACAAAACACACACACACAAATATTTTCATTTATTTACTGAAAAAGTTATGCAAATCCTATAACACCCATATGGAATGTAGTTCCATCCCAGCACTTAACAACTGGTTGTTTGTTTATTTAGCAGCAACAGTTGTAATCATTTGCTGTTCATAAACTGTTTTTTTAGATTTGGCCCATTTCAAGTTGGGCATTGTTTTACTGAGTACATCTGAATGCAAGCATTCATGTGGATGTCAGTTCAAATTTAAATTGATTTATATAGCACTTTTTACAATTTTGCATCGTCTTAAAGCAGCTTTACAATATTATACATTTAAGATAATGAGTCCTCAGCGATAAGTTATTGGAGGCACATCGTCTCCTAATAACTAAATGATGGAGGAAGTTACTGCACCCGGGCATGGTGGGCGTTATTGTTAATAAAGACCAGAAGAGTGATACTGAGGTGGGGGAACATCTAAGTGTGGAACTGGAACATCTCCTTGGAGAGAAAAGAGAAAATGTAGTTACTTATGGGTTAGGAGCACAGAATCTATTAACAATAACTAATACCAGGTGCAGCATGAAACTCCGGCAGCACTAACTATAGCAGCATAACTAAAGGGAGAAAAACAAAAGTTAACACAGCCAAGAGGCAAGAGCCAACCTAAGCCGTGTGTCATAGTCTAAATCTAACTAAAATCCTGAGTAAATAAGAATGTTTTTAACCTAGACTTAAAAATTTGAAGACTGTCTGTATTACTGAAAGAAGTCCTGCACCCTGTGAACAAAGTAGACGAGCTGGATTGTAAGATTCTAACGGTTCACTCAGATAATGTAGAGCTTTATATGTTACAAGAAGTATTTTATAATCAATAAGAAATGTAACTGGTAACCAGTGTAGAAATGACAGAACAGGACTGATATGACCAAAATTTCTAGTTCTAGTTAGTACTTGAGCTGCATGTTTCAGTACTTGAAGTTTATTTAGAGATTTACTAGAGCATCCAGCGAGTAAAGCATCACAGTAATACAACTTTGAGGTTGTAAATGCAAGAACCAGTTTCTCAGCATCTTGAAAGCAAGTATATTTTTAAGTTTGGCAATGTGACTGAAAGTAAGCAATTTGTGTGAAGTTGTTAATGTCCACATCAAGAGAGAGATCTGAATCAAATGTAACACCTAAGTTTTTACAGGACTGCACGTTACCAAACCGCTGTAGCCAACCTGTCTTTTACAGTCTTTGGTCCAACTACTAAAACCTCAGGTTTATCCGAGTTAAGTAAAAGAAAATTAAATAAAATCCAATAAAATTCTCAATTTTACTGATTGTAAGGCAAATAAGGGTCTGCTGATATGGATTTCCTGATGATACAGCTGTGTAACATCTTCATAGCAGTGAAAACTAATACCAAAGTTTATGAATATTTGAGCCTAAAGGTAGCATATACAGGGAGAATAACAGTGGGACAAGCACAGAACCTTGAGGGACACCGTACTTCACTTTTGAAAGATGGGAGCATTGATTATTTACATAAACAAACTGCTACCAGTCAGTCAGATAGGATTTAAACCAAAAAAGGACCAGGTCCATAATATCTATAGTGTTTTAGCCTATTCAGTAAGATCACATGATCTATAGTGCTTGACACATACAACGTTCTTAAGCATCTTTGCAGACTAGATGGTCAACCTTTTTGTCTCACTTGTGTGTAAGCAAAATCTAAGGATGTAGTAGGAGGCAAATACTTTTTAATGCAATATATATGCAATTAAATACTTGTGTATCAGGGGACAGAGGAATTGGAAGTGCGGATTCTGGTGCAGGTACGGCCAGGCCAAGACATAAGGTCAGTTTGATAACAATTCTTACAGCATTCCTTTTGATTTAGTTGTGCTATTTCACATGATATTTATTTCTTTGTTTATCTAAACCCACACAGGCCGATAGGTCATGACATAAAGCGTGGAGAATGTGTGTTGGCAAAAGGAACACACATGGGCCCATCTGAAATTGGCCTGCTCGCCACTGTAGGTGTCACAGAGGTGGAGGTACACAAGTTCCCTGTTGTAGCAGTGATGTCGACTGGCAATGAAGTAAATAGATCTTGAGTAGACGATTTTTTATTCAGTGTGTCTTGCTTTAACAAATTAAGTCATTTTTAATAATTTTCTTTTTGTTTTATGAAGTTGTTGAACCCTGAAGATGACCTCCACCCAGGAAAGATAAGGGATAGTAACCGCTCCACACTTCTGGCCACCATTCAAGAGCACGGCTACCCTACCATTAATCTGGGCATTGTTGGAGACAAGTAAATAGTTTATGCCATGTCTACATCATTTACTGTTAATTGCAATCCAGCCTTTAATTGAAACACATTTAGCCTAAGAGAAAAATCACTTCAATATCAGTCAGGATATTTACATTATTTGTTAACAAAAAACTAATGTACCACAATTATTGGCAAATAATTATAATTGTAATAATTGTATAATTGTAAACATGTTATACAAATGTATAACATGTTTACAATAAAATAACGTTCCCAGCATGCAGACTTTAGTCGATGAGAGCACTAACTAGAAGTGATTTAATCTTAATTATGTCTTTAATTTCTTCTATATGCAGCCCAGATGACCTGCTGAATGCCTTAAATGAGGGAATCAGTCGTGCAGATGTCATTATTACATCTGGAGGTGTTTCAATGGGAGAAAAGGTGAGCATTGGTTGCCTGAGACAGTTTTACAGTCATAGTAAAACATTGAAACTGGCCGATCTGCCACTGCCTATGGTGTTAGCTGTATTTTGATTATTTTTATATAAACACTGCCATTTCATTTGTGCTTAGTTAATGTTGATTCCACTAGGATTTTTACTTAATTTTGGAGAAAGATTTTTAGAGGTTACTAGCATTAAGCTACAAACTACGTTAGTGATATTGGCCACTAATGTTGGACGATAAGCCCTGACTTAACGTGGGCGTTCCATCATGTCCCAATTATGTTAAATCGGGCTTTGTACAGGTCATTTTAGTCCTTGTACACCAAACTTGACAAACCATGATTTTCTACTACTACTACTTGACCAATTGATAATGTGACCAACTAATGCAGTAGGTAGTGTTGCAAATGAGTACAGATGACAGATTCATATGCACTATATATTCAGTATTCAAATACATTAAATTGGCTGTCCCATTTTTTTTGCATTCACTTTCATTTATTCACTTTCTTATCCGTTTGACCCTCAAAAAGGGACCCATCCTCCTTGGGTGGGCACAGTTTAGAGCACAATAAACTCACACACTAGAGATACTTTAAAGGCACCAATTACCCTAATACACAAGTTTTTGGACTGTGGGGGGAACCCAGAGTAGGAGGACATGCAAACTCCACAAAGAAAGGCCCAAGGCTCCACCTGTGGATTGAACCCAGGACCTTCTTGCTGATTGGTGACAGTACTACTCACCAAGCCATCATGGAGCAGACTGACTGGGACAGCTGTAGCTGGGGAGAAGTTTGACACACTGATTTGTAAGGAAGGGATCATCCTGAAGTCCTGCTGTAGGAAAAAATAGTGTCCTGTCATTGAGCTCTTTACTCTTTGTCAATATAGATGTTTTTAGCCTGGTTCAGTTCACCTTCAATGCACAAATTGCCTAAATCCAAAGTACAGAAACCCACTAAAACAAAACACTTTTGATATAACCTTGAAATGTTTTCCAAATGTTGTTAAATGGCAGCGTAGTTCAATTACAGTACATCTGAATGATTGTAATATAACAGTAAGAGATGTTTACAGTATTTGTTATTTTAGGCAAAAGTATACTGGAAATGGTTCTTTAAAGGTCATCTTGTATTAACATTGAGTAAATCTATACAGAATCTATAATATTGTTATTGTTTTTGTTTTCTTTCCTCTACATCAGGATTACTTAAAGCAGGTTCTTGATATTGACCTTCATGCCCAAATCCACTTTGGTCGGGTTTTCATGAAGCCAGGGTGAGAACAGGGCAAAAACTGCACACAAACATAAAATGACAAGCTTAGAAAGTAGAACACATACCAGTGACTTGCTTGTTTTTCTTTTCTTTCAGTCTTCCCACCACATTTGCCACCTTAGACATTGATGGAACACGGAAGCTGATCTTTGCCCTACCAGGTATGCACCTGCCCACTGGAATCAAATTAGATTTCTATTTAAAAGTTTGCTGTGGTGTGTCCCCATGCCAAATTTTGGACAGAAAATTAGCATATTTATCACTTTGCTAAGCAATTAATAAATCAGAAACACAGACCAAATATGTGAAGATGACATGGCTTCTTTGGTTCTACTAAGAAAAATCTCAGAATCTATTACTCTCAGAACCTGAGCAACTCCAGTTCCAAACCAGACAACCAAACTATGATGCCCCTTTCATTGATACTTATACCCTTCCCCTGTTTATACCTGTGTGAGCCCTGGCACTACTCCTATATCTCTTTCCTGCCCGCTGTGACTCCAGCTGCCTTCCTCACTTACTCACTGCCTTCTTGTCCAGTCCTGTGCCCAGATTGTGCTCCAACAAAGGCGTGGTGACAGCCACTCTTTCTATATTCCCCCCGTTAAAGGTAATTTCACCTACAGAGACACGGGGGCAACTCTCCTTGAGGCTGTGCCCATGAGTGACATCGAGGCTAGCAGGCTGCCTGTGCCTCCTCCCACACGTGGAAGTAAGGATATCTCACCAATTTTCACCCTGAGCTCAGAAAACGGAAACGTACAACATACCAAAAAAATCTCAATTCAACAAGCAAAATAAATAAATACAAATAATAAGAGACAAACACATTTTGCTAACCCAGTGATCTTGCTGGTGAATATGTATACACTTTGAACTGTGTAGTTTTGTATTTTTAAAACAATTACTCAGGGGAAAATATAAGCTAGAATTGTTCTTTCATGTACTGTGATATTTATGTTCTGTGTTCTGAGAGAAGCTTAACGTTTTTGTTAGCTCTGTGATTTTTCTATGGGTGATCCTTTTGTTGTGTTTAAGTCTTGTGTTGCTCCAACATCCTGCTAATCATGTCTTATGGGATGGCTTGCTGAACAGAGCTCTTTCTTCTCCTTTCTTCTTTCCTCTGCAGCTCTGTCTAGTTCTGTTGACTCTTCTGCCCTGTTTGGTAGTTGCTGTGTGTTCTTAAAGATGCCTGTGAAAGTGGTGATCTTATTCTTTCTGTATGTGGCCTTTAACACTACTCACACTGTTTGTCCAATGACTTCTAAGCTCTGAAAAATGTAATCCATTTTTCTCTGTACCTCAGATCTCAGCTTTGTCTAATGCAGTCATTTCAGATTATGGTATTGAATGGAAATAGAAATTCACATTACTGTTTCTACCATGCTTTTCTTTCAAAGAAATTAAGCAGTTATTGTATTCAGAGTGTGCTACCAAAGTACTTATTCCCTTGGATTGTCCCACAGTTTTTGCATCCTAATGACCTGTATTAAATATAATTGGATTAGTATTTAGCCATTCAGGATTTACTCCTGTAAAACAAAACAAACAACATCATGCCTGCCTATTAAAAGATGGTCCATCATAGCACGGCAGTGCATGGGTTGTATCAGTATCTTTCTTCTTCTATCCATTGTTTGGGTTGTATCAGTATCTTATGTCGTTCTAGCCATTGTTTTAAAAAGGCAGAGATATAGCACACCGGAATCTCTGTCTGGAGAATTCTCTCACTTAAAATGTAAAAGACAAGTTAAATAGGATATTAAGAGATTTAATTTTAAAAGCATATTAAAAAGAGGAAGCTTTTAAAAGTCCCATTGTAACTCTTACCTGGAGAGTTGCAAAGCAGAGATAGAAAAAACTTTCCACCTCCCCAGCAATTAACAAACCTGAGTGATCACACCAAGGAGACAAGAAGACAACATGCCAATATCCCAGATCAACATAAATCCCAGATTACCACTCTTTGATTGTGAAGGATACACAAGTCAAGATCAGGAGGATACAAAGATCAGCCCAGCCAGACCAAATTCCGGCCATAGGTTTATTTATTTATTTATTTGACTTCTTTAACGTCGCTTTCGGCATCAGCGGCCATGTAAGCGACTATGGTTATATCCTTACACAAGTTTTTTTATCTCAACATCAGTCACATATATATACACAAGACAATGCCAATTTGGAGTAATCAATTAACCTAACACGCATGTCTTTGGACTGTGGGAGGAAACCGGAGTA